>CAUYSK010037412.1:0-20826 GCA_963575035.1 Avahi laniger
GGACAACTAAAAATATATAGAAAAAATTACCTGGGCATGGTGTCGCATGCCTGTAGTCCCAGCTACTCGGGAGGCTGAGACAGGAGGATCGCTTGAGCCCAGGAGTATGACGTTGCTGTGAGCTAGGCTGATGCCACGGCATTCTAGCCCGGGCAACACAGTGAGACTCTGTCTCAAAAAAAAAAAAAAATTAGTAAGAATTTCAAGATGGCAACAGCAGAGCATTAAGCCAAGTATGGGACCCTTCTGAACACAGAGCCCATGAAAGAGTACCAGCTGGCACACCTGTGAAGCCAGCCCTGGTAAAGCGTTCTCCAACAAGAGAAGTTGAGCCCAAGTTGAGCCCAAGATCACGGCTTGTGATGGCTAGGCATGCAGGCTGCAGACCCCAGGTTCTAGCGCCATTTTGTTCTGCCCAACTAGGCAGTGTCTCTTGAAACTCTCTCTCCTGAGAGAACAGAAGCAAAGACCACAGAGGTTAGTGAGAACCTGACACTGTGGAAAACTCAATTTTGTGATCCAAGAATTTGTATACGGTATAAAGCATGCTGTACGGAGATGGTGGCATTGAGGTGTTTGAAAAAAATGCTGTTCAAATTACAAAGCAGGAGGAAAAAAAATGAAGAGCCACTACCTGCCCTGCCATAAGCCAGCCAGGTGCTAGATAAGGGTTAGTCTGTAGTTTTTAGACAGCCTTGTGGAGGTAGAATTAATGGGTGGGGAGGGATGTAGGGAAGAAAAACATTTCTTTCCCTCACCCGTTGCCAGCTTCGGGGCCGAGGCCCCTATAACAGAGGAGAGGGCAAGCGTCACGTCAGGGACGATGTCTAGCTAAGGGACAGAGCTGGGGTGTGAACCTGGCTTGTCCGAGTGTAAAACCTTAGCCTTTATGCCTGGGCACCTACTGTGTGCCAGGCCTTTATACACTGCCTCAGAAGGGCTTTTAAGATTTGAGTCATTTTAAAACACATTTTTGAGTCCAGAGAAACCTATCAATCCAGCAGCCTCCACGTTGTAAGGTGGACAAACTGTTGAAAACCACATGGGGCAGTGCTTTCAGTAAACAAGCATCCTCTCCCCTCCTCCTAGAGACTCGCGTTTAAACGTGATCAGAGACTTGAGAGCGCTTCTTAGGCCTTTATGAGTCTTTATGGTTTTAATTATAGAGCTGTCTTCCCGAATTAATAGTATCCAGCCGTATTGGAAATGAAGCCGAAAAAGAGAAGATTTGGAAGTAGTAGCAGATCCACCCAGGAAAACTTAGTTTTGTTGCTCAGAAAGATCGGGTTGAATCAGGAAGCAAGAATTAGTGAATTATTTCTGTTTATACTTGCCTTCCCCAAACCAAAAGTTTAATTTTAGGGTGGTTGGGGGCGGAGGAGGGGGTCTGCTTCAATTATCACAGGTGGTGAGGGAAATTGGATTTGCATTTTCACAAGATGAATTCCATGCGCCTTCATACCAGGAATGCTTTCCCAGACTAACTTCTGATCAAGGGCTAAATGCAGCAAGCGGACAATTAGCCTTGAAAGAAGTGCAAACAGACGCATAATTAACACAATTGCTAATGCTTCTTCCTGCTGGGGACATCTGGGCAGACTGTTAACCATAAGTCATAAGCCAAAGGTCTGTGCAAAAGAGAGAAATTCCCTCTTATCTCTTAGCTTTTTTGGGTACATATGTGGTGTGAAAAATTGACCCGGTATCTTTCCTTTCCCATCTCTTTCTAGATAGTTCAGCAATGCTCTCTGCTTACCCTTTCCTAGTTATAGAATCACCCATAACCTCAGGGATCTCACCTCCATTTGAGGATTTTTTTTTCTTCAATTTAATTCAAAATCCACTTTGAACCATTATCTAGGATGCCAATTAATGTGACTAAATTTTGAGACCTAACGAAAGGATACAAATTTTCGTTTTTGGAGTTGTATTCCATTGGAGTTAATCAAAAGGTATAATATCTTAGGGAAGATTCATTCATTACTAGGGTGTTGTTTAGCTACTACTTAATTAACTAAATTGAAACTCTGTATTCCCAGACACAAGTGCTATTAATATTTTCCAAGTATAAACTCTGTTCAAACTTGGGAGAACACTAACATATGTTTTATGATTTTGTTGAAAAAGAGAATTACATCGATGGACTTTTATTTTTTGTTTTTTTACATTATTATCTTCATTTTATTTATTTTTCTTTTTATTATTTCATTTCAGAATATTATGGGGGTAAGTGATGGACTTTTTTTTGATGTTATACTGCAAAGATCCTTTACTAAGGATCTCAGGAACAGTTCAGTGAGCAAAGAATTCCACTTCCCAAACCTCTCTTGTTAAGATTCAGAGCATCAGCCTGTGTGAGGCTTATTTAAATCAGATTTTGCCACTTTCTCATACTGCCTCTGACAGATATAGACTCACTTCACATCCTTAAGGTTCAGTTTTTTTCTTTCGAAGTATTCAATTTCACTTTATGACAAATCATTGGTGAACTCATTTGCTGTTTAAAAATTAAAAGAAAAAAAAACCTCTGAAAAATCTCACATGCAAATTGTGCTGTTATCCTTCACAAAAGGTATTTCCTCCCTGCCAGGGTAGGGTGTTAGTCAACATCATCATTTTTGGGCCAGCAAGACCATTTATATATTTATTTAAAAAGCCTCTGTTGGGTATAAACGTGTTACATTTAAACTTCAGTCTCCTCCCACCTTTTTTTTTTAAGTTCCCACTATTTTAAACAAAAGCCCCAGGAAGTGGTAGCGATATTTATAATAATCCTTTCAACTCTTTGCCTGTTTTCAAATAACAGTCTTTTCTTAGGCTTTGGAGAATGCAGACAACTCTATTTGAATATGAAAATTTCAACTTTAAACCTCTGAACTCTGCTGGGTCTGTAGAGGCAATTTAACGTCAACCCCAGGAAATGTACACATGGAGCAGAATTTACAACTCATCACTGTCACAGTTAGATTAGAGTGTGAGTTAAAGAGTAATACATTAACCAGGGTTAGTGCATGGAGATTGTTGCTAGAGATCTACAAAAGCAATCAATGTCCTGCGTGAGCAATGAAAAATAGAAGTATAGCTGGAGGTGTTCGGGGTCAAAAAATAGGCCCACACGTGCTAGTGTCTTGGAATTTATTTAAAAATTTTTTTTTTTTTTTTGCCGGCTGTTCTGCAGTTTGACTGAATTGTCATTTGCTTGTTTCAACTCAAGGGAAACATCTGGTTTCTCCCTGCAATGTAGACAAACTGCTCTTATTCGGAAGCTGTCATCCATGAAAGGCATGGTTTAGGCTCAATAGGTTTGCTTATGAAAGGGTTGGGGTCCATCTCTACAGAAATAAACAGCCCTAGTAATTGGAAGTTGGTTCCCCGTTATAAACCAGACTGAGAGACGACTTGGGTGGAGTGGTGAAAGCTAAAAGGGATAAATTTATTACAAGACATGTAATGATTTAGGACGTGGCAGGCAGAGAATTTTCCACTTAACTTTTGCAAAAGTCTCTTACCCAGATTTTGTCGAGTCACTGCAGACGCACTGAAAAATCTTAGAGCCTAGATGTTGGAAATGGGGATGTCACAGAATTCAGAAGAGAGGAGAGATCTCAGGAGGAAAGTTCAGAGTTCTGTGGCTTCAGTTCTTAGGACAGGGCCAGGTTTTCCTGTGCACTCCATAAAGGAGTTGGTACTGGGTGTTTTTACTTCCTTTCTGGGGCAGCTACTTAATTTGTGGGGCCCAGTGCAAAATGAAAATGCAGGGCTCCTTGTCCAATAATTATTAAAAGTTTTCAGGTGACAGCAGTGAAGCATTCACCCACGCAGGGGGTCCTGTGACACAGGGGTCACACACCCAGGAAGCTGGTCCTTTTTCCACCTTACAAGTCTCTGGGGAAGGTGAGAAAAAAAAAAATAGGTGAGCTTGGGAAGTATGCCTGCTAACTTCCCAGTGGAGTATTGGGGGAGTGTTTTCTTCCCGTCAGATGGACGTAGGGCGAGTTCCTGCTCTCTTTTGAGATCAGTAATAATCACTGTAAATATGCTATTTTTTTCTTTCTCCTTTGTTACTTTGTTGGGAAGACAAGACACTGTCAGATTGCTTCTCTGTATCTTGTTCTTCTGTTTGTAGAACACTCAGAACACTGGTTGATTTGAGGTTAGAAATCATGTGTTTTAGGTGCCTTCCACAATCTTAAGAGTTTTTTCATTCTGGGAGCCATTCCCAGCCACCAGATTCTTGGCTGTTCCTCACTTCTGACTTTGGTCCCTCTTTTCTTTCCTCCCTCTTCCTCCTTACCAACCTGGTGAGCTCCTCAGATAGGGACATTTCATTCAGATACCGACGGCCAATTCTAGTGCCTGCCTGGTGACCGACTTCCAGTAAATGCTGGAATATAAATACCAGTATCTGCTTTCTGTTCTTTTTTCTTCCTACTGCTTTTTCTCCTTCTTATTCTTCTGGTTTTACTTGTATTTTCTTACTCAGCACCCACCCCCACATGTCCAGCATGCTGGCCCAAACTGCATATTTTTGATCACCAAAAAATGGCAGCATGGAGCAGGAAGTCCAAATTTATGGTCAGCACCCTACTTCTGTTCAATACAGTGAGAGAGTCTGGGAGTCTTCCTTTGTTAAAACTGCAAATCTGAGGCTCTTCCCCCCAAAACACTGACATACTAATGAATGCAGGGTGGCTGAGGAATCCAGGTGACCTCATGGTTGCCTGGCGCTCGCTGTTGTCCTCCTGAGGTGGGGCTGGAGACCTGCGGGCTGACGGACAGTCAGGTACAGTGGGAGTGTTTGCAGGAAGGGCTGGCCTGCAGGGTTACTCAGAAACTGCTCTGCACACACAGTGGGTTAAAGGGGTTTTTGTTGAGGCAGAGCAGATGGACAGAGAGAGGCAGAGTTCAAATTAACTGATCGTAAATCAGGACTGAGTTGTAGAAGGAAAAAGTCTGGGCCTGGTCACTTAAAAAATTGAGCTAATTTAAATTATTATTTTTTTCTTGTCAGAAAAGCAACCTCATGCTTATTGCAAAAAACTAATGTGAATAATTTAGAAAATATATATGCTAGAGAAAGGGATAAATCCCCCCACGTCCCCAGAAAGAATCACTGCCAGTCCTTTCACTATAATGCTTACGATTGCATCCTCTGTCCTGGTGACATACACACACGTACACAGGCAATTATTATTTAATAAGAATGAAAACATATGCTCCTCTTTGAGTTAGGTTTAAGAGAAAACTTGCATGTAGGTCGAGAAGATCCGAACACGGGTGTGATCGTTTGGGTCAGGCCAGCAGCATAAATCTGAGTAATAAAACCAAAGACAATGTGTCAATTTACGTCTGGGGAAGTTGGGGCAGGCGCAGGTGAAGGAAAAGCTCCTTGGCGCTGAGGGCCACGCTGAATTTACGATCTTCCAGTGATGCCTTCCGAAGCTGGCCCGAGAGAGCAGAGAATCTGCGCGCATTTTGGCGGCTGCCCCCTAGTGGAGCAAGGAGAGCGGTCCCATCAGTAAAAGTTCTGCCAGTTATTATAGCTGCTGTCCTTACCGTTTCTCATTATCTACCTCTTTGCGTTAGGGGATATTCTCCAGCTTCTCTGTAGAAATATAGGGCAAAGCCCCAAGGCGTGATGAAACTTGAGTCTAGCGGGTCTCACTCCAGCGTGCCAGGGCCCTGGCATCATGTTTTATGGCAAGGAGCCACCGCTAGATGCTCACGTAGACAGGGAGACACTCGAGTTAGGAGAATCCAGGAGTCCCCGCGGCAGTTGAGGGTGGGTGCAGCTCGTCACCATCTGTTGAGTGCTTTGCAGAAGTCAGTAGTGTTTCTGCATGCAGCCCTTTTGGTACCAGTTCTGCTTATTGTTATAATGATAGAGTCTAATGAAATATAAAAATTGGTTAAAGTCAAGCCCTGTGGAACTTACTAAAGAGAGTTGTTTCTATAGAAATGATTTGAATGCTTTGGAAAATCTCAGTGATGGTATGTTAGTTTAAAAGTACATGGCATTAAATTGTGTTAAAAGTATAAAATGTTGTGAGAAATTGTAAAAATCTAGAGTTGTACACTCAGATTATCTCATAAGTGTCTTTTAAATTCTTTGTAAAGCCAAAGAAACTAAAGCTGGAAATCGTGGTTAGTGAACACTGAGTGTTTAC
Source organism: Avahi laniger (assembly GCA_963575035.1). Lineage (NCBI taxonomy): Eukaryota > Metazoa > Chordata > Mammalia > Primates > Indriidae > Avahi > Avahi laniger. The sequence goes on from CAUYSK010037412.1 coordinate 6,168, forward strand.
AAAATGAAGAAAACACTGAGGGAACACCAGATTCAAGATTGCCAGTCTACTCAGGGTGAGGTGGCTCACGCCTGTAATCCTGACACTTTGGGAGGCCAAGGTGGGAGGATCACTTGAGACCAGGAGTTTGAGACCAGCCTGAGCGAGAGTGAGACCCCCGTCTCTACTAAAAACAGAAAAGTCAGCTGGGTGTGGTGGCATGCACCTGTAGTCCCAGCTGCTCAGGAGGCTGAGGCAGGAGGATCGCTTGAGTCCAGGAGTTCGAGGTTGCGGTGAATTACGATGATGCCCAGGTGACAGAGCAAGACCCTGTGTCAGAAAAAAAAAGAAAAAATCCCCAGTCCAGTCTTGCTCTGGGGCATATACTTAAGGAAGGAGACTGGGGGTCATTATTATCATTTCTCATCTCTCTTGCCTGACCATCTGTAAGTTAAATGGGCTTATACGAGGCACCAGTAACGTAAAGATTAGTGTCGCTTCCTTGTGTGAGAATTTGACACATCACCAGACTAAAGACCCACTTCCTCTCCAGGTTTGCTCACAGGGTGCTGGACCACCCCGCCCCGACCAGCCCCATCCACCTCACCGCCTTCTGTTTGCTGCTTTCCGCGTGATGCTTCAGGTCTTGCTGGCTGGGTGCATGCCGTCTGCTGCTCTCTTACACCACGTTCTCACATCTCAAGCCGCCTTATCATCTGCTCCTGGTGACCACAATGTCGTCCTTCCTCTGGCTAATTCTGGCCTCAGCTCTTCTTGCAGAGTTTGTTGACACGCACCCCCGTGATTCACCACCTCCATTCATTCATTATTCGTTTATTGCTTCCTTCCCTCCACTGGAATTCGAGTCCCGTGTATCCCCTTCCCTTAGAACTCCTGGCAAACAGCAGGTATTCGGTAAACATTGCTTGAATGTGAGTGAATAATCAGATACCTTTTGTGTGATGGGCACGGTGCTAGGTCCTTCCTGGGAGGGGGAAATTTCCCTCCTTTCTGCTCTCAGTGCGCTGGGCTTGCTGCCATTGTTTCACGTGCTGTTTCGCGCTAACAGCGTCTGTCTGGCTGTCTTTCTCACCAGATCATGGGTTGGCAAGCCAAATTCATCCCTCCATGTGGTTTTGTATGGCCTGAGAGCTAAGAATGTTTTTTAAATTTTATTTATTTATTCATTTATCTTTTTAAAGAGATGGGGTCTTGCTGTCTCACCCAGGCTGTAGTACGGCGGTACAATCACAGCTCACTATGACCTTGAACTCCTGGGCTCAAGTGATCCTCCTGCATCGGCCTCCCAAAGTGCTGGGATTATAGGCGTGAGCCACTGTGCCGGACCATTTTTTACATTTTTAAAATGTAAAATATGACTGTACAGTAGACTGTTAGTCTTTTGGGGAGAACTGGTTGGAAGGGTTGAGGACAACCCTCTTGGCCTACAAAACCTAAACTGTTCCCCATCTGGCCCTTTACGGAACAAGTATGTCAACTCCTGTACTAGACTGGGAGCTGTTTGAGGATGTGTGGACTGGCTTTCATCGTTGATTCCCCAGGACCTGACAGCCACGTGTTTTGAGTTGAGTTGGACTCGCCGTCTTTACTCCATACTCTGGAGTCAGATGCGGGTGTGAATCCCAGTGCTGACTTGCTCTAACTCTGAGACTCTGGGGCAGGTGCGGTGTCCCGGGCCTGCTTTCCTACTCTGCAGACCAGAGATGATAATATCTTCATACACGAGCTACTGTGAGGATCAAGTGAAGCCACCAATATCTGTACAGCGCCTAGTAAGGAATTAGTGTTTGATGTTAGCTTTGATGGTTTATCTAGGTAAGCATCCAGTGAAAATTATATGGTCTGATCATAGTCACATAAACCAAACTATATAAAAATTGTAGGTTAAAAAGTAAATCAGTCATTTTGGTCAGCGTCTTTATTTTTGGCAGGGTTGAAAATTAAGAGTTGACTTTTTTCCATAGGTCTGACTCTTAACTTTTCTTCCCCATTTCTGTATGTGTGTTCCCTCCTCCCCACCCCCCGAATGAGATCTCTTACAGTGCTGATTTAGAAAAGCTTCCCAGTCACTGTTAAGACATGATCGTTGTTGAAGGGCATGAGTTAGTCTGGTGCCCTAGGAAGTGGAGATTTAATTTTTGGAGCAGTCACCTCAGCAGGTGAAGCAGTTCTTAGAGAGGCGGAAGGTAACGATGCCGGGCCGGTGGCGGGTGGGCGTGTGCTTCTGGCTGCACGGCATTGGCGTCGCGAGCTGGATACTGTATATAGACATGCTCGGTTGAAATGAAGTGAAATCGTGACGTATCTGGAACCTGTTGCTTTGCAGGCACAGTGAAGGTGAAGAGTTCCAGCATCCAAGTCGGGGATCTTATCATCGTTGAAAAGGTGAGTGGAGCCAGGAAGCCTGTTAACGAGTGCGGGAACAGGAAGTCTTTGCCACCACTCCGTGTCCTTTGTGTATCTGGTAGACAAATTGAATGATGCATTTTGGGACTCTGTCCAAGAACTTCGCCTGGGGAGAAAAATCTCTTTCCTGTGAGACACGCACACACATACACACACACACACACACACACACACACACTCCCAAATATTTTTTCAAGGTTTGTGTGTATTGGTTAGCCAGAATTTCTGCTTACAAGCACAAGTTTTGATATCCTGTTCGATGTGTTTATTGTTTGGAGATTTAAAAAAGAAAAGGTATAATAAAATCTGTCTTAGAAATCTGCTTGCTACATAGACACTTAAAAATATTTATCTCATTTACCTTTTAAGCAGTTTGAGCTTGCATGTTCTGACTTAACCATTGTGCTTGTCTACCATTTTATGGGGAGCCACAGGTTAAGTGTAACATGAGAACAGTAAAAAGGTCCAAGATGCATTTTTAAAAATAGCTGTGTTAACATGTTTGTTATTTCAGCAAACACTCATCTCTCTTTTTCCTGTGTGTGTTTGGAATGCATTGGATTTGGGGGGTGGCCCTGGAGAGTTTTAGAGTAATATTTGATTAGAAAGGGATTATGCCTTAACTTGTTTCTGTAGGAATTAAACTATGATCTTTTAAAAGGATTAAATCCAAGAACTCAAAGTTGATTTGAGGTAAAGTGAAACTCTTTTGGGTGGCAGCTCGGAAGAGCCGCACACACCCCTGTATGTTATCACATACTTTTCTGTTCATAATTAAACGGGGGCTGCTGGTGGCTTCTCTCTTTTTTTAAGGATGGCTTTTGCTGCTTCTTACTTGCTTATTAAAATCCCACTAAAAGCCAAACATCCAGCTGAAAAATTGGTAGAAGTAGAACGTGTGAGCAGAGGGTCTGTCTCAAATATCAGCAGGCAGCCTGGAAGACAGCCAGCCAGGGAGGCAGAGGCCTGTGTCCTCCGGCTGGAATTTCAAGAGGTAACGGTTGAATTCGCCAGAAAACTGGACGTTTTCTTTCCGAGATAAGATTTCGATAGGGGATGAGCGAAGTAACAGCAGCGTGCAGGATTTTTCATATCCAAAGCACAATAAACCCCAATTCTATCCTTGACGAAGGCAGAAACTTCGCAGAGGCTGTGGGTTTCGGCCGCTCCCCTCCCCACCGAGGGCTTGGGGCGGGGGGCGGAAACCCGCACGGGGCAGCCACGGTAACAGTCTTTCTTTTTATGACACAGAACCAGCGGGTCCCTGCCGACATGATCTTCCTGAGGACATCAGAAAAAAACGGTAAACATCTGAGATCAATTTGGAAAACAACCATTAACCTTTCAGTGGTAATTTGGCAAAATAATCATTTGAAAATGTAACAGAAGTAGATTATCATTTTGGAGCCACGGAGGCAAATCAAAAACATTTTTTTTAACAGACCCATCTTTTAAAAAAGTGTTTTTTGGTGCTTGCAGGTCAGTAGAATTTGATCATCAGAAGGATACAGTTAGTTGGACGGAGGGCGACTTGTCGCTGGTGAAGGCCACGTGTGGCGGCCTCGGGTTTCCTGGTTTTCCTCTCTGGGCCGCGGTAGGCTCGGCTTCAGGAGTTGGTGGACGAGGAAGTGTCTCTGACATGTAGAAGCGAACAGAGGCGATTCCGGGAGATGTGTCAGGAGATAGGACACGACAGAAACTGGGGCGAGACCGGCTCCTTTTCTGCCCTTTGCTCACCAGTGGTGGGGCCACGCTCGCGCACTCGTGGGTTTGTTTATTGTTACAGCCGGGTTTGCTGGCGCGAATCTCCCAAGCCTCTTACAGAGCCCTTACCTGTTGCAGTCACTTGCCGAGGTGGCTGTCGCCGTTGCCCACCCGCCCTGTCACGCGACTCAAAATCACCTTCGTTTTCATTTTCTGTTATTTGAGTTGTTCTGAGGAAATAAGGCTGTTTTTTTTCTTGCCTATCTGACACCATCAGAGATTTTTGAACACCTGCAAAATTTGCATTCGTATTCCTTTGAGGTTGCTGTGACCTGTTTCATTACGAATGGAAGGAAAGTACAAATAAAATTTTATGCTAGGACGGGTGCAGTGGCTCACGCCTGTAATCCCAGCACTCTGGGAGGCCGAGGCGGGAGGATCACTTGAGCTCAGGAGTTTGAGACCAGCCTAAACAAGAGTGAGACCCCGTCTCTACTAAAAATAGAAAGAAATTAGCTGGACAACTAAAAAATATATATAAAAAAAATTAGCCGGGCATGGTGGCACATGCCTGTAGTCCCAGCTACTTGGGAGGCTGAGGCAGGAGGATCACTTGAGCCCAGGAGTATGAGGTTGTTGTGAGCTAGGATTACGCTATGGCACTCTAGCCCAGGCAACACAGTGAGACTCTGTCTCAAAGAAAAAAAAAAAGATGAGTGTTCTACCTTCCTAGTTCTCAGAAGTCTTAACTGCAGTGTCGGTGGATCAGATACGTTTTCTGTCTGGTGAAATATACAGCTGATTGCACGGACTTGTATGTCTCACTGAAATATGTGCCTATAAGATACGCAAGCCCATACCAACAGCAGACACCGACTGGTACTTTCTGGGCGTCAGCTCTGTTCCGAGCCCTTTGTGTGGATGTTCTCTTTAATTCTCACGGTGTCCCTGCGGGGCCAGTGCTCTCTCCGTCTCCATTTTTATACATGAGGAAACTGAGGCTCAAGGTGGATCACTGTCTAGGGCATGGAACTAGTAAGAGGCAGGGCCCACACCTGAGCCCAGGGAGTCTGTGTCATGACAAGGTGCTGGTGACCCCAGGCCAGACAGCTCTGAATGCTGGTCACCCTGTGCTGGCCACAGTTTCTCACCCCGCTGAATTCTCACAGCAAGCCTGTGAGGTCTGCGTTTCTCCACGTTTTACAAACAAGGACACACTGTGGTTGGCCAGGTCAACTAGCCCAGGATCCCACTGTGAGCAAATGGTGGAGGAGGATTCGAACTTAGATCTTTCTGACCCCAGAGCTCATGGAGAAGGGGGAAATAGTGCATTTATTTCCCCATGTGGTCGCTGGCCATTGATTGGCTGTTTTACAAGGAGGGCAGGCACTGCCCAGAGCTGTAAGCTAAGGATCCTTGAAGCGCAGGTGACCAGATGGTACCCGACTTCCTTCCACAGGGTCTTGCTTCTTGCGGACGGATCAACTGGACGGGGAGACAGACTGGAAGCTGCGGCTTCCCGTGGCCTGCACACAGAGGCTGCCCACGGCCGCCGTGAGTAGCTTTCCCTGCAGAAGCACACGCTGGCAACCTGTCCCAGCAGGGCTCTCAAACTCGGGGGCCAGACCTGGGTTGTCAACTGTGCAGAGGGGCTGTGGGGGCGCGTGGGGTCCTGGAGAGCCTCGGGACTTGCTGGCCTGCCCTAGTGTGGCCGGGCCAAACACGGGCCCTGCGTGCAGGGACCGAACTCTTTAGAGGGAAGCTCAAAACCGTAAGAGGCCTTGCCAAGGTACTTGCAAAAATTTAAAAGGTAAGCCAGAGTGTGTCACTCCTCTGCTCAAAACTGCCAATGGGGAGGGGAAAAAACCAACTTAATGCGTACTGTGAATACTGTTTGGGTGATGGGCACAACTATAGCCAGGACTCAAGCATTACAGAAATGATCCATGTAACCTAAAACATTGGTAGACCCTGAATATTTTGAAATAAAATTTAAAGAAGAGAAGAATATGAATGTTGGGGGCCAGGGGTGGAATGTTCTGTTTGATTGTGTCCACTGGTGTTCGTATGTTGAAAACTTGACCTCTGATGAACAGTGTTTGGGGCGAGGCCTAACTAGAGGTGATTAGGTCATGAGAGTTCTGTCCTCATAAATAGACGAATGTCTTTATTGCTGGAGTCAGTTCTCACGAGAGTGGGTTTGTTATAACAGCAGATCTGGCCCACTCTGTCTCACGAGCTCTAGCCCTCTCTTGCCCCTCTGCCCTCTGCTGCGGGAGACACAGCATGGAGGCCGTCACCAGAGGGCAGTCCCATGTTCTTGGACTTTCCAGCTTCTAGAACCATGAGAGAGAAATTCTTTTTCTTTATTTAAAAAAAAAAAAAAAGCAAAATCTGAAAGGCAGGCCAGGTGCAATGATGTGAACCTGTAGTCCCAGCTACTCAGGTGGCTGAGGCGGGAGGATTGTTTGAGGCCAGGAGTTCAAGGCTATAATGAGCTATGATCATGCTTGTGAATAGCCACTGTGCTCGCTCTAGCCTGGGCAACATAGCAAGATCCCCATCTCTACAATAAAAACCCTCCAAAGGCTTCTTCTCATCTTCCTGAGAATCAGTTCTTCGGTGCCAGTTCTTCGGTGTCATCTTCAGCCCTAAAAAGTCTGTCTCTGCTGATACTCGGACCTCAGCCTCTGGCCCTCTGCCCACCAGCCTCTCTGGCGGGCGTGCTTCTGCCTCCGGATATTTGCCCACGTCCTTTGCTCCACTGGGACCCCTCTGACCCTGATGTCTGCCTGGCTGGGTATCTCCAGCACTTCATTTAGCTTTTTTCCCCAATCCCCTTAGCAGAGAGGCATTTTCTGACTTCCCCCTCCTTGCCTCCCGGCTCCACTCCACTCAAGGGATCGTCCCTGCGAGTGGGTGCCGCCTGTCGTGTTCTCTGGGACATGCCCGGTGTGTACAACAGGGCGCAGGCCCTGTCTGAGAGGATGGCCACAGTGGCTGGCCAAATGTAAGGTAAATGCCCAGAGGCTGGCGTGCCCTGCTGTGGTCTGGAGGGATTAACTGGAACACGGACGCGTCGCCTGTGCTCGTCTCGCGTGAATTGAGGCTGCTCCCTACCGTGTTCCCTGAGGAAGGAGCAGGCAGGCGAACGTTCCTTGTCTTGGCGGAGTTGATGTCATAATAAATGTGGTCACAGGGCTCATGATTTTTCATGGCTACTAAAAAGTGAAATGGCGCCATTATTCCTGTTGATTTTTAAACCAGGAATTCTAGAGCAGCAGGTTTCTACCTGCAGTTAGGGAGCCCCTGGGAACTTTCAGAAGGTACCGTCAGGCACTGACCTGGCACCGGGGCTCTGATTTTACCTGGGGGACATGTTTTACTTCCTGGTAAGAGTTCTCCAAAGAAAGGATTCTGATCCTCAAAATCATTTGAAGAATCTCTTCTAGAGATTCTAGAAGGGCCTGGACATGAAGATGCTGGCATATTCCACAGCACAGAGCTGCATTTTGCGGTGTGTGCTTTGGAAGCGCCACCCAGTTAGTTTGATAAATGCTCACTTTGCCTCTGGTCTGGTCCAGGCCTGGGCTGGGATTCAGAGAAAGAGGAGATACCACCCGCCTGTTGTCAGGGAACTCTCGGCCTCCGCGGGCTTAAGGGGGTCTGACCGGGGAGCAGCGTTTTAACAAAATTTTAGATTGCAGGAATTATGTGAAAACATTATCTGACGAATACACAAATACATTCTTGTTAAAAAAGCCTTAAACCATATGGAAAGCTGTGGAAGAAAAAGTGAGTCTTGCCTACAGCCTCTACCCCAAATCTTACCTTCTTCCCAGAGGCAATTATATAAAGTCGGTAGCGGTCTTTCCAGATCTTTCTCAGTGCAGTTACAAATATACAAATGTAGACTTGTTTGTGGATTGTGGTTTTACATAAATGGCATCAGACTGTGTCTGTTGTTCTGCAACATTTTTCCCCTCCACGTTTAATGTGTCTCCGGGTCTTAGGAGCACACAGAGGCCACAGTGCAAACCTGTCTGCACGCCGTGCTGCCTGGTTAGCTCTGTCTGAGGAGGTGGCCAGCAGCCTCTACTCAACCCCAGAACTTTGTTTCAGGTGGTGTTGTTGGCCTGAGTTTACCTGACTCCCCGATTGTTTTTGAAATAGAACCCAGAAGTTCAGATTTTCATGCAAAGTCAAATTTTAAATGTGGTAGTTCATTAAAAATTCAAAGCACACTCTCATTCTGTTTTGCATCTGTATGACACTCCAAGACGATATACACTGTATCCATTTTCCATCTTTTAACATTTATGGAAATGTTAGGTTTCTCTGGCACTTTATGATCAGGCATCTCGATTATACAGTAAGATTTATCTAGTAAGAGAATCTTTGCTTCTCCTTTTTCTATGAACTACTCTTATTTCCCAGGCAAAGGTCATGGGAAGGCGAGGTGAAAAGAAAGTTGTGAATGGTGGGGCTGGGGACCTGCCGGAATGGGCCACCGGCAGGAGCTGCAGGTTTTAGACGAGAGATAACCGCTTCTAGCTCCACTGGCTCCTTTAAGGGCCAGGCTGCCCTCTGCCTGTAAGAGTCATGGGCTCCCCTGGGCCACGTCGTCAGGATCAGCAGTGCTGGTTTTGGAAGAATTTTGTTAAAATGAAGAGCAAGTAAGAAGAATCAGGAAGGGGAGGAGAAGAAACAGAGACAATAAATAAATGCCAGGAGAGAGCTGGGTACGCTGACAGCAGAAATGGCCTCAGAGTCCCCTGGTTAAACACGTGTCCTGCTGTGGATGTTGCTGATGACGATGGCAGCTGTGTCCTGCCACGTGGCGGGCATGGAACCTGCTCTTTCTCCAAAGTCACATGGCTGGCTCGTGGGAGCCGGGGTTTGCTCTTGGCTCGGTTTGTGCAAAGTCCCGTCTTCGACCAGCGGGTGATCACAGCCGTCGGAACCTAAGAGCCCGCACGGCAAGGTACCTTCCTGTTAGGTAGCAGAGCCATGAGAAGAATGAACTTAAGATAAATCCCGTCGTCATGCCATGCGTACGTGTGCGCTGTGTGTACACATGGCATAATCATACGTTTTTAGCTTGGCCTTGAACTTGCTGCCAGTCTGGGTCCCCACCCTGCCATTTCCTGTCGGGAGCTCTGTGCCAGCCTGGAACGTTCCCTGTCCCCTCTCCCGGAGGCTTTCTGCCTCTGGGCTCTGTTTACATTCCCACGGGTGTTTCGCCTTTCCCTTCCTCCCTTGCACTCCCTTCCTGTTGCCCAGCTCCCTGTCCACTTCCTGTGTTCTTTGTCCTTGAAGTGACTGTCACTCCCTCGGACTCACCTGTCTTGTGCCACTTCCCATACTCTGCTTTGAGATGCAGTTTTTGCCAAGGTGTTTCACTTCTGCACTCTCTTACCACCTGTGTAAGGTGGCATGCTGGTTTGCTCTTTTAAAAAAACTGGGGTAAAATACATGTAACATAAAATTTGCCATCTTAACCATTTTTAAGCGTTAGTTCAGTGGCATTCAGTACATTCACATTGTCATGCAGCCATCACCATCATCCCCATCTCTAGAATCCTTTTCATCTTGCAGAACTGGAACTCTGCACCCGCTAAACAGTAACTCTCTGTTCCCTCTCCCAGTGACCCTCGGCAGCCCCCTTTCTATTTTCTGTCTCTATGAATTAAAGTACTGTACGCACCTCATGTAAGTGCAGTCACACAGTATTTGTCCTTTTGTGACTGGCTTATTTCTCTTAGCATAATGTCCCCAGGGTTTATCCATGTCGTACCGACGCCCTAATTTCCTTCCTTTTTGAGGGTGGATCATATCCCATTATACATATAGACCACATTTTGTGTGTCTCTTCATCCATTGATGGTTGCTTGGGTTTCTTCTCTTGGATACGTGCCCAGAAGTAGAATTGGTGAATCGTATGGTAATTCCATGTTTAAGTTTTTGAGGAAGTCCATGCCGTTCACCACTGGGGCTGCACCATTTTACATCCCCGCCAAGACGTATAAGGGCTCCGGTTTCTCCACATCTTCACCACATTGTTGTTTTCTGGTTTTTGCGGTAGTAGCCATCCTGATGGGTGTGTGGTGTTCTTACTTGCTCTTTTAGCCCCTCCCAGGGGTTTATACAGAGCAGACGCCCCATAGCCATTTGTTGAACGACTATTTTCATTGGTATGAGCAAGTCTTGCAGCCAGAGTTTAGCAGAGGGGATCTGCCACTTCAGGGTATTAGTAGCTGCATCCCCCGTACCATCAAGCTTGGAAAATGCCAGGTAAACACAGATAAACAGGTGTCTTCAGTGTAGGGTATCTCGGTGTCTTGGGATGGTGTATGGAGCAACTCGTGAGCTTACTTAGTGGAGGATTTTCCTCTTTTTTCCACCTGCCCTATATAACCTTGAGAGCCCGTTTGCGAAATACAGTAGCTTTTGAAAAACAGTGATGCCTCCCGTAGCCTCGAACTGTGAACTGACTTTGTTTTAACTCCAAAATGTGACCTCTGTTGACCAGGATCTTCTTCAGATTCGATCACACGTGTATGCGGAGGAGCCGAGCATTGACATTCACAACTTTCTGGGAACTTTTACCAGGGTAAGTGAGCTGCCTTAGCGTAGCATCGTCCGAGAGAGAGCGAGTGTGGGTGATGATGGCTTTGGAAGAAGTGTTGACCGTTCTTTGTTAAGGAGTAGTTTTATGCCAGGTGGGGATTGAAAGCTGACGTCGTCTCTCAGTAAGGTCAGCACAACTGGAATGTTCTGCCAGCCTTGGAACAGCTTGAATTACCTGACTGCTTAGAGCCAGGCATTGCTGTAATTAATGTTAACTCTGATGGCTGAAAGCAGTCACTCTTTCTGCCTCTTTCAGATGGGTCCATGTCTTCTTTTATTTGTACAAATCCTATCCGCCATTTTTATAATTTTTAAGCCACTTCCAGACCTTTCAGAATAGAAATTTAATTTGGATTTAAATTCCTTTAGGAATATGGCACATAGATTTTTAGAACCCAAATTAAATTATCCATGTTCTCTTTCTATAAGCCATAACCTGGCCAGCAAAGAGCCTCATTGGTTTGCTTCCACATTTTGGTTCTTACCTTGTAAAACATTTTCTCAGCATTAGAGACCTGCATTTCTTAAATCACGAGCCAATTTTTTGATGTGTTTCTGTGGGGGAAGAAAACGCCAAGGACAGTGGTTGATGAGCCTGGCCCTCCTCTCCTGGCGGAGCTGTGGGCTTCCAAAGCGGGGCCCCCAGTTTCGCCGGGTAGAGTCCTCCTCTTTCTGCTCTGAGCAGAGCAGGCTGGAAGCAGCCTGTGGACTGTGGCCTGTCTGGTCTTTTCCAGGAAGACAGCGACCCTCCGATCAGCGAGAGCTTGAGCATTGAGAACACGCTGTGGGCCGGCACCGTCGTCGCGTCAGGTGAGGGCGAGGCGCCTTTCCGAGGAATGTGGTAGCAATTTGAAAAGGAAAGAAAATCCTTTTGTAATTAGAATAATCATCTGTCAGTTGGGAAAATTAGTCCTTGGTCCAATGGCATTTTCCACTTGTTCCGGCACCTCCAGGGAATTAAACTGACATCTAATTGCGGCTCGGACACTTAGAGACGTCTGTGGCCTGTGGACCTTTCCGTGCCGTCCACGCTGGGAATAGCTCTAATCGCCACTGGAGATTGACGTTCTAATTTGTACCAGAGACCGAGCCGGCCCGCACGGTCTGACCGGAAGTTGGGTGCGTGGGGGCTCCTACCAGGTACTGCCTGTACGGGGGCCCCCTCGGCACGGGACAGGGTGTGGGCCCGAGGGGGGGCCTCAGTGTTTAAACACCACGATGACGTGGAAATTGGTGCCTTTCAACTTTGGATGCTGGGATGACGCCGAGTCGAAGATCCCAGAGGCTGAGGTTGAGTGAAAATTGCAGTGGTTAATACTGGCGGCGTGCAGCCAGCGTGTCAGGCGGTGTGAGGGCCGGCACTGCTCGTGTGCCCATGCTGCAGATGAGGGAACTGAGGCTCAGGGAGGTTTAGTAACTTGCCCTGAGGTCACACAGTAGGTAAGAGTTGGACTTGAACCCAGGTACTTTGCTCCAGAAGCAGAATTTATTGTGCAACTATTAGTTTCTTATATTATGTAATATTATGTTGTTAACATAATAGTGTAATTAGTATTGTCTTATGATCGCACCACTGGTGACTTTCTATCTTTACTATTAGAGGAATCCATTTTTTTCCCCTCATCAAATATAACCTTCCCCTCTCCCCACCACCAGCTGAGTGCTTCTGCTGGGTGCTTCTTTGTGGCTCTTTAGTACAACAGACCCTTGACCAGAGTCTTGCAGACGGGGAGGGAATGAGCCGGCACAAGCCACACGCAGGTTCCCACTCGCAGCAGACTCTTGACTTAATGCAAACGGGCAGAGCTTAGCTCTCCCTCGAGGTTCTTGGCCACCTTTCTTTTCCGCTGCCTGCCTTGTGTGCACATCGTATGAGGAACAGCTCTCAGTTCCCCGGTGATTAAAGAAGTGAGAAACGGGTCCTTCGGAGTCTGCAGGGCCACCGCCCCCAGGGCACGCGGCACACGAGGTTCACATCCTGCCTTTCTACGCAGCTTGTTCACCCAAAGCTCTCTGAATGGGTTACTCTCCCTCACCAGTTTTTCTCTGCTTTTAAGTCATGTTCTAACAAACAATCAACTATGCTTTTTATTCTTTGATAATTTGAAAAGTAAGTATCCTGTTCGGTTTGCATTTCCTGCACTGTCAGGGAGGTCCGTTTTGTTTCTTCCTTTGTCAATTACTTGTTTGTGTTCTTTACTCATTTTTCTGTTGTGGTTCTTACCAGTTTTGTATTCCTTTGGAAGAGTTTCTCATTTCCGACGCGTATGCCTTCTGTCATTGTCTCCCATCCAGTTTGTCACTTTTTTTTTAACTTTATTGTATATTTGATACACAGGAGTTGAAAAATATTTTTATCTTTCTTCCATTGGATGATAAGTGGTATGTTGTCATCGTTTTAGTTTGGATTTAATTGTAAATACAGGTAAACATCTTTCTGCCTCTAAGCCAATTCTTAGTATTTTGGTCTATCTACTTGCCTTTTGGATTTTTCTTTTTCTTGCTCATTTGTAAAAATACTTTAAAGAAGAAAGAATGTCAAACTTTCATCTGTTGTGGGTTGTAAATATCTTTTCACAGTTTATTGTTTGTCTTTTGTTTTTGTCTGTGATAGGTTTTGTTTATTTGCATTATAGAAGTTCTAAATTTTTATATTGTCAGCATTTTCGTAGAAACAGGTTTACTATGTCAAAGGATATATGCATTTTATGTTTTGATTCACGCAACAAACTTTCCTCTTCTAATTCTTACTCCTGATAATGTTAACCTTTATGTGTACCGTAGCCAGCACCATGTTCTGACTTCTTAATTTTTGCCCATGTGATGCATATTGAATAAATATCTAACATACTGATTTGCCTTTTAAAAAATTATTTATGATGTTAAACCTCTTCCTTTATGTTTACTGTTTATTTGTATTTTTTTAAACGTGTGTGAGTTGCTAGTTTATGTCCGGTCCCCATTTTTTCTGTTTTATGGGTTCATTTAAAAAAAGTAATTTTTAAGAACTCTTTATGTGATGAGAATATTATCTTTATTTTTATTGCTTTAATTGCAGTTACTGTTTCACTCACTCTCATTTGTATTTTGACACGGAAGTTTTCAATTTTTATCTAATCGGACCTATTGATCTTTTTTCCTTTATGGTTTCTGGGTTTTGTGCCAGGCTAGGAAAAATTTTTCCTGCTCTAAAATTTAAAAATATACACCGAAATTTTTTGGAGTGTTTACGTTATTTCATATTGAAATAATTGGTTTAAGGAGTCGAGTTAGGACAACCTACTAGCAACGGGGTCTCACCTTGGCTGGACACTTGTGCCCAGGCAGCCTCATGGGGAGTGAAAGTGTGAAAGGAAAAGCGGCGCACTTTGGAATAGAGACGTCTGTGCCAAACGCCTATCTCCTGGGGTGGAACAGACGGGCACTAACAGAGATCAAAAGAAGATGAGGCTAAAACCGCCATGATGTGTTGCATCTGGTGTAGCTGGGCTGAAAGTTCGTGGATGCCTGGGATTTGGCCATCTCCTTGCCAGACAGTCACACAACAGTGTGTCCTTCATCTCTTGCAGACAAGCATTTCTTCTTTTTTTTTTGAGACGGAGTCTCACTTTGTTGCCCAGGCTAGAGTGAGTGTCGTGGCGTCAGCCTAGCTCACAGCAACCTCAGCAGCTCACAGCAACTCCTGGGCTCAAGCGATCCTCCTGCCTCAGCCTCCTAAGTAGCTGGGACTACAGGCATGTGCCACCATGCCTGGCTAATTTTTTCTATATATTTTTAGCTGTCCAATTAATTTCTTTCTATTTTTGCTAGAGACGGGGTCTCGCTCTTGCTCAGGCTGGTCTCGAACTCCTGAGCTCAAACAATCCCCCTGCCTCTCGGCCTCCCAGAGTGCTAGGATTACAGGCGTGAGCCACCGTGC
>CAUYSK010037413.1:0-20829 GCA_963575035.1 Avahi laniger
TCTCGTCGCGCAGGGACGCGCGCAGCGTGACCGGCTGCTCGGGGTCCAGGCCGCGCACGACGATGCGCACCGGCTCGTCCCAGCAGCAGCGGCCCGCGGGCTCCAGGGTCAGCGTCGCCGTCATCGCGGACCCAGGAGCCGGTGAGCCTAATCCTCAGGCCGGTAGAAGGTCGTGGAGAGCGCGGCCAAGAGGCCTGACGGGATCTGGCGTCCCCTGGCGCTGGCAGCGGTCGGTGGCTGAGCCGGCCCGGAAGGCGGTCTGGGCGCTTTAGACCTTGGACTGATGGCCTGGACTCAGATTCTGAGCAAAAGGAACTAGGCTCTTCTCCTGGCCCGGGGCGGGGCGCGCAGGGGCGTCCAGGAGTTCTGGGTTGGCGCCCAACCTACCCGAGGACCCTTCTCTGCCCCACACTGTTAGGGCCTAGAGAGCATAGGCAGCAAATAACCAGCCATTAGCTTCTGTATTATGCTTGCTTGCTTGCTTAGAAGAGTGGAAAATTTTCAGCCGACCCTTATCTGACTCCGAACCTGCCATCTCGCTTGTTAGTATACTTAAGAATGTAAGGGGGAAGACGGTACCTTACACACAGCTGTCCACAGGTAAAATAATAGCCTAGGCCAGAGGGTCAAAACGCCCTGAAGCACTGAGACACCCAGCAATGCCTCATGTGTGGAATGTGCTCTGGCTTAAATAACGGGATGTAGAATATATTTTAACTAAGATTAATGTTGTTATACTTGCTTCAGAGTTAAATTGTAGCTGTAACCTGTGACTGCTACGATACCCACCTAAAAACTATAAAAAATTCTCAAGATAAAAATGTATCGCGGCTAAGACTAACGTTTTTTGGCTTCTGTAACCAAGCTTGCTTAACCCAATAAATTTCCACTGTGTGGTTTGTGCCTATAAAAGAGCGCTGCTCCCCTGGCTGGGGGCTGTTCTCCGTACAGCTGCCTCACAGCTGTGCAGAGGGTAGTCACTGGCCAGCTACTAAAGACTCACAATTTGGCTCAGTTTGGGTCTTAGGTGGTCTTTTCTCGCACTCCGGACCATAACATTTGGAGGTCCCAGCGAGATAGCCCAACACAGGGCGCCTGGTGACCACCGGTGCCTGGGGACCGAGTGCGGAGTCAAGTGCCTCACCTAGTGGGGGGCGCCTGAGAGATGTTCCTCAGCCCCGGGCAGCGGCCAGACAAGGAGACAGCCACCGACACCTCTAAAGCAACCAAATTCCTCTGGACGAGTCTTCTGGTGAGTGCACTCCTAGTCTATTCTCGTCTGTGGGCCCCTTGTTACCCTTGGGAGGCTGGACGCAGCTTAACTCCCAGGGTCCAGTTCCAAGAGGTGAGACATCACCTGGAACTCCTGGTTTTATCCCAAAGAGTGGGAGGCACCCAAGAGGGGTAAGACTGGGGCTGCTCGGCAGGAATCTGGTTTTCTGGTATCCTATTGTCCTGATCTTCTACTTTCTTACTTCTCTTAAGACACAGTCAGATGACTGGGCCGGCCTACTATCTCACCGCCGGCATGTTTGGTCTGTTGGCTCTTTTGTTGGACGTTGGATTTTATTCGGTGTCCCCGCAGGACTGGGGAAAAGGAGAGAAGGTAACTCTCACTGTGTTGCATTGGGCAGTAGTAGGTTTCATCTTTCTGGTAAGGATCTGAAAAATTTCTAGGTCTCTTGGTTCTAGTCTTGGCTTTCTACATGCTTTAGCCCCCGCCATTGCCTGTTGTGTCAGCTTGTCATTCAGTAAAAGGAAAGAGGGTTAATACCGCAGGTGTTAGGCCCAGCCGAGCGTTGGGGCGGGCAAGGGGGCGCGGAAAGGGCTAATAGGGATAGGGATAGAGTGCCTATTGACTGAGTTGGCCTCCTACCTCATTGTTGGATTTTATTCAGTGGCTGCTTAGTGTCTGCCCACAGCATTGTCTTTCCTGTCAGTGCCGCCTGCAACTGTCAGACCGCAACTGTCAGACCGTGGTCAAGAACAACAAAGAAATAACAAAAAGTGATATTGGCCAATTGTCTTATTGTTTTCAGTTTGTGTTCGTGTGTATTGTAGGATAGTGTGTTGTGTCCCCTTGTCAAAAAGGGTTGTCTATGTCTTGTGTTGCCTGTTCTCCGATTAAATGTTTTTTAAAAAACTTTCAGGATTTCCAGTGGCAGGCTGGACCCTATGGGTTCTCTGTTAACGCTTTTGATTTACAGAAATTTTGTAAGCAAGAGTGGTCGGACATCTGTCTGGTAGCGACATTAAGTCTCGAGTCCGTTATTTGTTCTGTATAATTGGTCTCTTTGTCCCTGGTTTTGTGTGTCTCTGAAGCCATCAGGAGCTAGTCTCAATGGCTTCTCTGTTAACGCCTTTGACTTGCAAAAATTTTGTAAACGAGGAGGGCCCACCTTTGGAGTGGGTGGCCCCCCAGAGGGCAGCACCAAAGTCAACTTTCTCATGCAAAAACTTAATGGTTATCATATTGTTTTAAGATAGAATCTTAAATACTCTTTTAAATTGAAAAGAAAGTAAAAACCGGCCTTAAAAAAGAAAAAACAAGTGATGGGGAGAGAGCACGGTGTAACTAATTAAATTGTTTAACTCACTGTTTAAACCAGCCTTGTATAAAAATGTTATAAACTGTTAAATTCTGTGATGTCTGCCTATATAAGCCCCTGAGCCGCCACGCCACGGGCTAGAGAGGGTCGTGAACCTCTCAGTCCTCCTCACACTCGGAGTGGCTCACATTATAGCCCCCCTCCTAATCCCTCTGGTGTGCTTGTCCTCCCCTTGAGGCAGGTCCCCTCCCCGCCAGGACCTGACCACCCGCCGCCCTTCATGCTCTATGTCCCTTTTTCAACTAGTGACCTGTATAACTGAAAAAACCCAAACTCTTCTTTTTCTGAGAAGCCTCAGGGACTAATTTCTCTCCTGGAGACTATCTTTCATACTCGCCAACCAACCTGGGAGGACTGTCAGCAACTCCTCCAAACCCTCTTCACTTCTAAAGAGCGAGAACATATACGGAGAGAGGCAGTCAAAACCATTCCTGGCCCGCATGGGCAACCCACGACTGACCCAGTCCGAGTACAGTTTGTTTTCCCTTCTGCGTGACCAGACTGGGACCCAAATGAGGAGCGAGGTAAGGAGGCTCTTGATCGGTATCACCAGACTCTGCTTGGAGGCATACGGCCGCGGCTAAAAGACCGACTAATCTGTCTCAGGTAAGCAAAACCATACAGGGACCTAATGAGTCCTTGGCAGTGTTCCTAAAACGCCTTTTTGGAGCTTACCGCCTGTATACTCCCATAGATCCATATCTCCAGAGGCACCAGAGAACAGACATGCCATTAATACTGCCTTTGCCACTTAGTCGGCCCCAGATATTAGGAGAAAGCTGCAGAAATTAGAGGGATTTGAGAAAAAAATACTGAGTTAATAAAAATTGCCCAGAAGATTTATAACAATAGAGAGGACCCTGGGACTGCCCAGTCTGAAAGGCTAGACCCCATAGCATCTGGCTGGCCAGGCTGCTTGCAGGCCATTGCTGCAACAGCCGTCCTGGCAAAGGAAGCCTCCAAGCTCATTTTAGGGCAGGACTTGTGTATAATTGCCCCTCACTCGGTAGAGGCTCTACTAAAAAGCCCACCTAAAAGATGGCTTTCCAACTCATGTATAACCCAGTACCAAGTGCTGCTGCTAGATCCCCCCAGGATTTGCTTCTTAAAGACAGCTTCCCTCAACCCTGCCACCCCGCTTCCAGATGATAAACCTTCAGAGCCGCTGCATAACTGCCTCGAGATACTGGAGTCTCTTACCAACCTAAGAACGGACCTCACCGATCACCCATGGCCAGACTTTGATGAGGAACTGTATACGGATGAAAGCAGCTACATGTCTGAGAGAGTCAGGTATGCAGGGGCGGTTGTAATAACTGCTGACCGGGTTATTTGGGCACAAGCCTTAGGGCACAGGACTTCAGCCCAGAGGGCAAAACTCATAGCCCTAACACAGGCCCTGAGGTGGGAAAAAAATAACACTGTCAGCATCTACACAGACAGTAAATATGCGTTTGCAATAGCACATGTACCTGGGAAGCTCTACCAAGAGTGGGGCCTCTTAACCTCAGGGGACAGGAAAATAAAAATAAACCTAAAATTCTGGCCCTGCTAGAGGCCATCTGGTTACCAAAAAGGTGGCCATCACCCACTGCAAGGGACGCCAAACTACTGACTCCCCAGTGGTGAGAAAAAATGCTTTTGCTGACGCAACAGCCAAGGAAGTCGCACAAAAACCAGTGGGGCCTCTCCAGATTCTCCCTGTTCTGTCAGAACGGCTCCTACCAAACTCTCCAAACTGTACCAAAGAGGATGTTAAAAATAGGAAAAGCCCTAAAGACTAGAACTGATTCGGGAGGTTAAAAAATCCTCCCGGTAAATAGAATCTTAGTCCTTAAACACCTAGGAGGAGACCTAATCAGGCAAATACATCAGAGCACCCACCTTGGCAACACTAAGTTGACTAAACTTCTCCAGAGGGATTACTACATTCCCCGGCTACATCAGATGGCCCAGCAGGTAACAACGAGATGTCTCGTCTGTGCACAAGTCAACTAAGGTGAAGGAACTAATCCCCCCACCCCCAAACCAGGTTAAGGGGACAAGCCCTGGGGGAACAGTGAAAAGTGGACTTTACAAAAATAAAAATGGGCAAATACAGATACCATTACTTGCTTGTATTTATTGATACCTTCTCTGGATGGGCAAAAGCTTTTCCTACAAAGTCAAGAGACAGCACAAATAGTTGTAAAAAAGTTAGTTACTAAAATTATCCCCAGATTCGGCCTCCCGCTGACATTGGGGTCCGACGATGGCCCGGCGTTCATCACCAAAACAACTCAATTACTGACCAAGGCATTAAAACTTAATTAGAAACTACACTGTGCTTATAGACCTCAGTTCAGGACAAGTAAGAAAAATAAATAGGACCTTAAGAAAAAAACATTAAATAAACTAAAGCTAGAGACTGGCAAAGACTGGATAAGCCTCCTCCCCTTTACTCTGCTAAGGGCTAGATGCACTCCTTATGTTAAAGGCCTAACCCCATATGAAGTCATATTCGGCCGACTGCCCCCGCTTATCCCTAAGCTGGGGAAGGACAAGATAGTGGAGTCAAATAACCATTCCCTTCTTAAGTCATTGCAGGCTTTACAGTCTGGTGCCCAGCAGACCCGAGACCTTATAAAGGCCACTCATCCTGGACCAACTAATCTTCCTCCCGAAAAAGCTTCATTCCAGATGCAGCTTTTAGACCTTGTCTGGGTAAAGAAACTCCAACCAGCTACCTTGGAGGCCAGGTGGACTGGACCCCTGCCAGTGATCCTCATCACGCCAACAGCCGTGAAGGTTGCTGGAAAGCGTCACTGGATCCACCACACGCAGATCAAAAAAGCGACTTCGGATCAGCTTCCTGAAAAATGGATCTCCCAGCCCACCAAGGACCCACTAAAGATAAGACTTTCCAAAGACTCCTCAGGTTTCTCCTAGTGGCTTGTTTAAACCCAGCTAATAACACCCCCCACCAGCCTATAAACTACACCTGGGTGCTTACTAAAACAATTGATGGGGCTACTGTAGCCCAAACCTCTACCTTAGCCCATCTTCCATTTTGACCTCTGCCAGCTATTTAAAAAGGACTATAACAAGCCTTGGGTGGGCTCCACTGGCTACTTTAGGAAAAAATATAATATCTCAAAAAAAGGATCTCTGTATCCTTGTACATATTGTTCCCCAAATTTATTACTACTCTGGTGACAGCAGGAAAGAACATTTACAGGTTCCAGTGCCCTTCCACGTCAAACGAGCCATACCTATCCTAGTACCCATATTTGTAGGATTGGGGATCGTGGGCTCAGCAGCTGTAAAAACCTCTACATTAATAACAAGCAATCAGAATTTTAAAACCTTAAATCAGCAGGTCTATTTCGATCTCAATAAACTAAAAAAAATCTGTCAGCCGCTTAAAGCCCTCAGTTAATTCCTTTACAAAAATTGTTCTACAAAATCGTCGGGATCTAGATCTCTTATTCCTAAAACAAGGGGGCCTTTGTGTAGCTCTAGGCAAAACCTGCTGTTTTTATGCCAACCACTCTAGTATTATAAAAATTCGCCTCTCCCAAGTGCAGAATAGGTTAAAGGGAAAAAAAAGCCAAAAAACCCAATAATTAATATGAAAACTTGTTTTCTTAGTCTCCATGGCTGACAACGCTCTTGTCAGCCATAACAGGACCAATTATCCTTATCCTGTTGACATTGCTAATTGGACCCTGCATCATTAACTGCTTGACATCCTATATTAAACATTAACTGCTTGACATCCTGTATTAAACAGAGGATTCAGACTGTTAAACTGATGGTTCTTCAAACCCACTATCAGCATGTTTATGACACAAATGATGAAGAATCAATGATTTGATTGATTCCCCTCCTAAAAACCAGTGGGGAATGTTAGGGCCTAGAGACCATAGGCAGCAAATAACCAGCCATTAGCTTCTGTATTATGCTTGCTTGCTTGCTTGCTTGCTTAGGAGAGTGGAAAATTTTCAGCTGACCCTTATCTGACTCCGAACCTGCCATCTCGCTTCTGTTAGTATACTTAAGAATGTAAGGGGGAAGACGGTACCTTACACACAGCTGTCCACAAGGTAAAATAATAGCCTACGCCAGAGGGTCAAAACGCCCTGAAGCACTGAGACACCCAGCAATGCCTCATGTGTGGAATGTGCTCTGGCTTAGATAACAGGATATAGAATATATTTTAACTAAGATTAATTTGTTATACTTGCTTCAGAGTTAAATTGTAGCTATAACCTGTGACTGCTACAATACCCACTTAAAAACTATAAAAAATTCCCAAGATAAAAATGTATCGCGGCTAAAACTAACGTTTTTTTGGCTTCTGTAACCAAGCTTGCTTAACCCAATAAATTTCCACTGTGTGATTTGTGCCTATAAAAGAGCCCTGCTCCCCTGGCTGGGGGCTGTTCTCCGTACAGCTGCCTCACAGCTGTGCAGAGGGTAGTCGCTGGCCAGCTAATAAAGACTCACAATTTGGCTCAGTTTCAGTCTTAGGTGGTCTTTTCTCACACTCCGGACCATAACACCACTCTCACTTGCCTGAAAAATGCTTTTCGAAACATCTGGACCTGGCTCCACAAGTAGCAGGACGAAAGTGGGAGATCACAGGCAGAGTTTTGAGAACTCCAGACCCTCCTTGAAGAAGGACAACCTTTGGGAAATGACCATACAGCGTTGTAGGTGCAGGCATCTGCAGGGATGCTGAACCAGAAATTCCACAGTAAAGGCTACTATTAGAATAGCTACTGCTTATTGTGCACCTGTTATAGCCCAAAAGCTTTGCATATATCATTTCGTCATTGAAGGGCTGTATTCCTGTTACCATGTTATGGAGGAGGACACTGAGCTCCAGGTAACTTTTAGTAGCTAACAAACAAATTTATTAGTAGCCACTAACAAATGGCAGAGCCCTGGCTCTGACTTCAGTATCCTGGTATCCGCGGGTGGCAGCAGCTGCATGTTACCTGGCCATCTGAGCCTTATCTTCAGGGAAGATCAAGACTTTCCATCTCTCTCTGGGTCTCATAGTTTTCATATGTAACATTTGATATGTAAAAACTTCCCAACTATGGGGTTAAAGTGGGATTGGGTATGTGGAAAAATACACTAAAACCCAAACCCATGTAACATCTTAATAACAGAGATTGGTTTTGAAAGGATTTATTTGGTCCAAATTCTGAAGATAATTTGCTCATTTTTCACTTCAATTCATGTTAAAACTGTTTAAAAAGATGTTTATTGGAAAAATATTAAATTATAATGCTCACTGATCATAAGTCTCAATATAAGAGCTAAAACTATGAAACTCTTAGAAGAAAACATAGGAGCAAATATTTGTGACCTGGATTAAGAAATGGTTTTTTACATGTGACATCAAAGGCATAAGCAACAAAAGAAAGAATAAATCTGGATTACATCAGAATTGTAAACTTTTGTGCAAATGATACCTTCCAGAAAGTGAAAACATAACCCACAGAATGGAAGGAAATATTTACAAAGCATATATTGGATAAAGAACTGGTATCAGAAGCATATAAAGAACTTTTGCAATTCAATAAGAAGACAACCCAAGTAATAATAAGGAAAGGAACTCAATAGACATTTCAACAAAGAAGATATAAAAGTGGCCAATAAACACAGAAAAAGATGGTCAACATAATTAGCCATTAGAGAAATGAAAATGAAAAGCACAATGAGATACCACTTCACAGCCCCTATGATGGCTATAAGGAAAAAGATATGTTAGGTGAGGATGCGAAAAAATTGGATCCCTCATAAACTTGGTGGCAGAAGAAAATGGCATGGCTGCTTTGGAAAGCTGACAGTTCCTCATTGCATTCTATACAGAATTAACATTTGACCCTGCAACACCATTCATGTGTATGTACCCAAGAAAAATGAAAACATACGTCCACACAATGACTTGTACAAAAGTATTCACAGTAGCTTTATTCATGAATCCCCTGGCAGGAAACAACCCAAATATCCCATCCACAGGTGAATGTATAAAGAATGTGGGAAGTCCTTACAATGGAATATTATTTGTCCCTAAGAAGGAATGAAGTATTGATATACATAACAACATGGACAAAACTTTTTATTTGTCACTACTCATGAGGTTTTAATGCAGGTGCAATTCTGCTGCATTGATATATTGCATTGCGGTGAAGTCAGAGCCTTCCGTGCATCCATCCCTGGAGCAATGCACATTGCACCCACCAAGCCACCTCCCATCACCCATCCCCTTCTCACTCCCACTGCCCCTCTGAGTCTCCATTAACCATCGTTCCACACTCTGCTTCCATGAGTCCACATTATTTATCTCCCACTTACAAATGAGAACGTGCGTGTTTGTCTTTCTGTGTCTGAGTTGTTTCACTTAAGGAAATGGCCTCCAGTTCCATATACGTTGCAAAAGACATGATTTCATTCTTTTTTATGGCTGAATAGTATTCCATTATATATATGCCACATTTTCTTTATCCAATCCTGCTGATGGATACTTAGGTTGATGCCATAATAGTGCTACAATAACCATACAAGTGCAGATATCTTTTTTACATACTGCTTTCTTTTCCTTTGTGTAGATATCCAGTAGTGAGATTGCTGGATCACATGGTAGTTCTATTTTTAATTCTTTGAGAAATCTGCATACTGTTTTCCATAAACTGTTGCAATAATTTACATTCTCACCAACAGTGTGTAAGAGTTCCCTTTTCTCACCGTCCTTGCCAAAGTCTGTTATTTTTTGTCTTTTAATTATAGCCATTCTAATTGTATAAGATATCTCATTGTAGTTTTAATTTGTATTTCTCTGATGATTAGTGATGGTGAACATTTTTTCATATGCTTTTTGGCCAATTGTTTATCATCTTTTGAAAAATGTCTGTTGATATCCTTAGCCCACTTTTTACTTGTGGTTATTATTATTATTATTATCTTAGAGATGAAGCTCTCGCTCTTTTGCCCAGGCTGGAATGCAGTGGCATAATCATAGTTCACTGTCACCTCAAACTGCTAGGATTCAGCAATCCTCCTACCTCTGCCTCCCAAGGACTTGGGGCTGCAGGCATGTGCCACCACATTCAGCTAAGGTTCTTTAACTTTTTTTTTTTTTACATAGAGACAGGCTCTCACATGTTGCCCAGACTGGTCTCAGATTCCTGGTCTCAAGCAATCTTGCCTTGACCTCCTGAACTGCTGAATTACAAGCATGAGCCACGTGGCTGGCCAATGTTGTTGTTTGAGTCCCTTATAAATTCTGAATATTAGTCCCCTATCAGAAGTACAGTTTGCAAATACTTTGTTCCATTATACAGGCTATCTGTTCACTCTGTTGATTATTTCTTTTGCTGTGCAGAAACTTTGTAGTTTAATTTAAATCTCATTTGTCTAATTTTTATTTTGTTACCTGTGCTTTTGAGGTCTTAGTGATGAATTCTTTGCCAAAAGGAATATTCAGAAGAGTTTTCCTTAGATTTTCTCCTAGTATGTTTAGTTTCAGGTCTTATATTCAAGTCTTTAATCCATCTTGAGCTGATTTTTGTATATGGTGAGAAATAGGAGTCCAATTTCATTCTTATGCATACGGCAATCCAATTTTCCCAGCATCATTTATTAAAAGGAGTGTCATTTCCCCAGTATATATTCTTTTCAACATTGTCAAAGATGAGTTGGCTGTAAGTATGAGGCTTTATATCTGGGTTCTCTATTCTATTCCATTAATCTATGTGCCTATTTTTCTATCAGTACCATGCTGTTTTGGTTACTATAGCCTTATAGTATAATTTGAAATCAGGGAATATGATGCTTCCAGCTTTGTTGCTTTTTCTCAAGATTAATTTGGCTATTGAGGCTCTTTTTCAGTTCCATGTGAACTTTAGAATTGTTTTTTTCTAATTCTGCAAAAAATGACGTTGGTATTTTGATAAGGATGTCATTGAACCTGTAGATTACTTTGGGTGACATTATCATTTTAATAATATTCTACTGATCCATAAGCATGGGACGTTTTTCCATTTGTTTTTGTAATCTAAAATTTCTTTCATCGGTGTTTTGTAGTTTTCCTTGTATAGATCTTTCAGCTCCTCGATTAAATTTATTCCTATGTCTTTATATTTTTCTCAGCTAGATGATTATTGGTGTATAGAAATGCTACTAATTTCTGTATGTCTTTAAGGTCTTCTAGATAAAAGATCATATCATAGAACAGGGATAATTTGACTTCCTCTTTTCCAAATTGGATTCCTTTTTTTTTCCCTCTCTGATTCCTATGACAAGGACTTCCAGTACTATATTAAATAAGAGTAGTGAAAGTGGGCATCCTTGTTACAGTTCTTAGGAGGAATGCTTTCCACTTTTCCTCATTAAGCATGATGTTGGCCGTGGGTTTGTCTTCTATGGCCTTAAATGTTTTGAAGTATCTTCCTTCTATGCCTAGTATATGGAGGATTTTTATCATGTAGGGATCCTGAATTTTATCAAATGCCTTTTCTGCATTTATAGAGATTATCCTATGTTTTTGTCCTCAATTCTGTTTATGTGATGTATCACATTTGTTTATTTGCATATGTTGAACCATCATTGCATCGCTGGTATAAATCCAACTTAATCATGGTGCATCATGCTTTTGATGTGCTGTCGGCTTTGATTTGCTACTATTTTGTTGAAGATTTTTGCATCTATGTTCATTAGGGATATTGGTCTATAGCTTTTTTTTTGTTGTTGCGTCCTTGTCTGCTTTGGTATCAGGGCGATACTGGCCTCATAGAATAAGTTAGGAAGAATTATTCCTTGATTTTTTGGGAAAAGTTGTAGGAGGATTGGTTTTAGTTCTTCTTTGTATGTTTGGTATAATTTGACTGTGAATCCATCTGGTCCTGGGCTTTTTGAATTTTCCTTTTTTATTTTTTTCTTCTAGGAGATGGATTTTTGCTCTGTCACCCAGGCTGTAGTACAGTGGTGTGATCATAGCTCACTGCAGCCTTGGACTCCTCGGCTGAGGTGATCCTCCCATCTCATCTCCTAGTACCTGGGACTACAGGTGTGCACCACAACGCCTGGCTAGCTTTTGTCTTTTTTTTTTTTGTAGAGATGGAGGTCTCTCTATGTTGTCCAAGTTGGTCTCAAACTCCTGGCCTCCCAAAGTGCTGGGATTACGGGCGTGAGCCACCACACCCAGCAATGGGATTTTTGTTGTGAGAATATTATTTTTATAACTGATTCAGTCTCCCTAGTTGCTAATGGTCTGTTCAGGAATTCAATTTCTTCCTGAAGCAATCTCAGGAGGTCATATGTTTCCAGAAATTTATGCATTTCCTCTAGACTTTCTAGATTGTGAGCATATAGTTGTTCATAAGAGTCTGTGAGGAGCTTTTGTGTTTCTGTATTATCAGTTGCAATGTCTCCTTTTTCTTTTCTAATTTTGTTTATTTAGATGTTGTCTCTTCTTTTCTTGGTTAGTCTAGCTAGTGGTTTATCAATTTTCTCTTTTCAAAGAACCAACTTTTAATTTCATTGATCCTTTATATTGTCTGTTGGTCTCTATTTCATTTAGTTCTGCTCTGATGTTTGTTATTTGTTTTCTCTGCTAACTTTGGGTTTGGTTCTTATTTTTCTAGTTCCTTGAGGTGTAATGGTAGGTTGTTAATTTGTGATCTTTCTACTTTTATGATGTTGGCATTTAATGCTATGAACTTCCTTCCTGACAGTGCTTTTTCTTTATCCCACCGGTTTTGGTATGTTGCGTTTCCATTTTCATTCATTTAAAAAAAATTTTAAATTTTGTCTTATTTTCTTTGTTTACCCAGTTATTATTCAGGAGATGTTGCTTAATTTCCACATATTTATACAGTTTCTGAAGTTCCCCTTCGTATTGATTTCTAGCATTATTTCACTCTGGTCTGAAAATGTATTGACATGATTTTGATTTTTAAACGTTTGTTAAGACTTCTTTTGTGACGTAACATGTAGTCTGCCTTGAAGAATGTTCCATATGCTGATGAAAAGAATGTATATTCTGTAGTTTTTAGGTAAAATGTCCTGCTAAGTGCATTTTATCTAAAGTCAAATTTATCTAATGTTTCTTTGTTGATTTTCTGTCTTGCTGAACTGTGTGCTGCTTTGAGGGGATTTTAAAGTCCCCCACTATGATCATGTTGCTGTTTATCTCTCTATAGGTCTAGTAATATTTATTTTGTGAATCTGGGTGCTGTGATGTTGGGTGTATATATATTTAGGATTGTTGTATCATCTTGCTGAATTGATCCCTTTATCCTTATATACTGACCTTCCTTGTCTCTTTATACCATTTTTGATTTAAGGTCTGTTTTATCTAATATAACTATAGCTACTCTTGCTCACTTTTGGTTTCCATTTGTGTGGAATATCTTTTTCCACTTGACTCTTTTACTTTCAGTCTATATCTATCTCTACAGGTAAGGTGAGTGTTTTGTAAGCAGCATATAATTGATCATGTATTTTTCCCATTCTGCCAATCTGTATCTTTCCCTTGGAGCATTAAATCCATTTATGTTGAAGGTTAATATTGATAGGAGCTTTTTTCCTATCATAGTATTAATTGTTTCCTAGTTGTTTTATAAGTTCTTTCTTTCTCTCTTTTTTAGTCTTTTTGGTTTGACGAAATTTTGTTGTGTTGCCATTGGATTGCTTTCTCTTTCCCTTTCTGTGATTGCTTTACTAAACCTGTGAGGGTTTTTTGTTTGTTGTTGTTGTTTTATTTCAGTAGATTTAGGAGACACAAGTGTTTGTGTTACCTGGATGAATTGTATTAATGTTGATGTCAGGGCTCTTGGTGTACCTATCGCCAGAATAGTGTACATTTGTACCGCATAGGTAGTATTTTAGCCCTCACTCTCTTCCCTCCCTCCCCCTTCTTAGTTTCCAATATCCATTATCTCACTTTATGACACATATACCCATCATTTACTCCCACTTATAAGTGAGAACATGTAGTGTTTGTTTTTCCGTTCCTGAGATACTTCACTTAGGATAATGGTCTCCAGTTCCATTCAAGTTGCTGAAAAAGACATTATTCCATTCCTTTTTATGGCTGAGTACCACTCCATGGTGGGGTGTGTGTGTGTGTGTGTGTGTGTGTCTGTGAGTAAGTGCTGATGGGCACTGAGGTTGATACCATATCTTTGTAATTGTGAATTGTGCTACAATAAACATTCAGGTGCAGGTGTCTTTTTGATATAACAACTTCTTTTCTTTTGGGTAGATACCCAGTAGTGGGATTGCTGGATCAAATGGTAGGTCTAGTTTTAGTTCTTTGAGGAATCTCGATACTGTTTTCTGAGACCTGTGAGTTTTATATTTTTGTGTGTTTTTGTGATAGTGAATATCAACCTTTCATTTCCATGTTTAAGACCCCTTTGAGCATTTCCTGTAGGACTGGTCTAGAGGTGATGAATTCCTGCAGTAGTTGCTTGTCTGGGAAAAAATCTATTTCTCCTTCATTTATGAGACTTATTCTGGCAGGAGATAAAATACTTGGCTGTCAGATGTTTCTTTCAGCACTTGGAAAATTCCATCCCATTTTCTTTCAGTCTGTAAAGTTTCTGCTGGGATATCTGTTAGTCTGATGGGTTTACTTTATACCTGACTACATGCTTTTCTCTTGCTAATTTTAAAATTCTTTATTTTGACTTTCAACATTCTGATTCTAAAAAGCCATGGTAAAGTCCTTTTTGCAGTGTATTTGCCTTCAGATGACTGGGCCTCCTGTATCTATCTGGATATCTAACTCTCTTACTAGACTTCGGAAGTGTTCATCAATTATTTCCTTAAATAGATTTGCTAAACTTTTTGATCTCTATTCCTTCCTCAGGAATACCAAGAATTTGTAAGTGCAGTTGCTTTATGTAGTCTCAGATGTCTCAAAGTCTTTGTTCGTTCTTTTTAATTCTTTTTTCCTTATTTTTGTCTAACTGGATTATTTCAAAAGACCTTTCTTCAAGTTCTGAGATTCTTTCTTCTGTTTGTTCAGGTCTATCATGAAGCTTTTGAATGTATTTTGTATTTCCTGTAATGAATTTTTCAGCTCCATAATTTCTGTTTTGTTTTTTTTTAAAGATATCTATGTCCTTGGTAAATTTTTCATTCATATCCTGAATTGATTTTATGATTTCTTTTTATTGGATTACAGGTTTCTCTTGCGTCTCATCGAGCTGCTTTAAAATTAACATTTTGAATTCTTTATCTGGAATTTCAAGCAATTCTATTTGACTGGGATCTATTGCTGGACAATTACTGCGGTCCTTTGGTGGTGTCATATTTCCTTATTTTTCATATTTCCTGTGTCCTTCTATTGACATCTGCACATATGGTGTAGCAGTCACCTATTCTAATGTTTTGAAATTGCTATCGTAAGGGAAAATATTTTCCTGAATATGTATATGTGTTGTTGGTTGAGTAGGACACTTTGGCTTTGATTTTGGGTGTCTGCAATAGTGTAATCTGTATGATTTCCTTGGCAGTACACAGGGTCAGAGGTATCTGAATTCGTTGGTGACTTAGGGTACTGTTATTAGTTGAGGCTGTGGTGAAGTTTTGCTAGGGACTCGGATACCAGCTGAGCCAGTCTTCAGGCCCCAGTGGTGGCAGCAGTGGGCTGAGTGTGTCTGTTTTTAGGCCCTGGAGAGTTTATGCAGGCACTGGTGTTAGTGGGTCCTGGAGGGCCAATTCCTGGACCTGCAGGTGGCTTACTCAGAAGCTAATTGTGGAAGCAGTAGGCCAGGTGTGAGGGTGAGTTCTCAGGCCCCTGAGCAGCTGTGTGGTGTGGGAGGTGGCAGTAGCGATTGTGGAGCCACCCACTGGTATCCAAGTGTTCCGTGTTGGTGTTGCTGATAGCTGCAATAGCTTAGAGGGATGGGCTAGTCTCCAGTTGTACAGATGCCCATAGCAGGGCAATAGATATTGTTCTAAGTGTGCTTTGGAGAACTTGGTCTCCCTGTCCCTGCCCAGCTGGGTGGCAGCTGCACCCAGGTTACCTTGAACTCGGCCTGAGGGCAGGCCAGCCTAGTGTTATACTCTCGAAGTGGCACCAGCTGTAGACCTGTAATCAGACAGTGTGGGACCCATTGCACAACAGTGGTTATTATCCTAGGTATACATAGGAGAACCTGGTTTCCCTCTCCCTCCTCAGTCAGGCAGCCTCTACAGCCATGTCTGTATATCCCTGGCTTCTAAGTTCTCAGAATGACACCCAGCTGACAGTGCTCTGGACTCAGATTCCTTTGGGGATTCTGTGTGGGTTCCCTTTCTGGAGTAACATCTCCATGCAATCTGTAGGCAGCTCCCTATGTTAGGCCTGAGGCTGGTGTGGGTCAAGGGGTTCTCCCATAGCCAGGCTCATAAAACCTTTTTCAAAGTGTGGTACCCTGGGTGTTTCTTCCTTACTGTTTCCCCATATCCAGGAACTTCTGCCAGCTCTCAGTCAGTTCCTGACTGGGCAAGCTGCCTTAAACCTTCTCCTTACTTACCTTTGGTGCTTCCCATCACTAATCTGGTGAATCCTAGTGTTCTCTCGTACACTCTCTGAAATGTGAGCATCTGCTCGCTATTCTGGTTCCTCTCCATGGGGTAGAAATATACCACCTGTGTCGAGTTGGCCATCTGGATCTCTTCCATAGATAGAACTTGAAAACATTATGAAAAAGCCAGATAAAAAAGGAATCAGGAGCTTCCAGACAGCTCAACATGTGGAGGTTCCTGGAGGGTAGTGGGCCCATGGAGGGAATGGAAGCTCCACACCCCTTCCCCCATGCCTTGTCCTATGCATCTCTTCATCTGTGTCCTTTGTAATATCCTTTATAATAAACTGGAAAAAATAAAAAA
This sequence comes from Avahi laniger, assembly GCA_963575035.1. NCBI lineage: Eukaryota > Metazoa > Chordata > Mammalia > Primates > Indriidae > Avahi > Avahi laniger. The sequence continues at coordinate 16,488 of CAUYSK010037413.1, forward strand.
GGAATCATATTGTATTTCATTTATATGAAATTTCCAGAATAGACAAACCCCATAGAGACAGAAAGTAGATCAGAGACTAGAGGAAGAGGGAATGGGGACTGATGGCTAAATGGATACAGGGTTTCTTTTCGGGGTGATGAAAATGGTCTGCAATTAGATAGTGATGATTATATAACTCTGTGAATATACTAATAACTGCTAAATTATATACTTTAAAGAGTGAACTTTATGTTATATGGCATATCTAAATAAAGTTGTTAAACATATACAACTAAAATTTTTTAAAGACTGGGATTAAGATAAAGGACTTTAAAATATTTTATATTTTAATTTTTATCTCATTAAAATGTTATTCCTATAATATTTATGTAATCTATAGTGTACTTTTATGGCAGGCTGTGTAAATTGAAATATTTCATTATATTTTTAAATATTCGGCCAGGCATGGTGGCTCACACCTGTAATCCTAGCACTCTCGGAGGCTGAGGCGGGAGGATTGGGTCAGGAGTTCAAGACTAGCCTGAGCAAGAGTGAGACCCTGTCTCTACTAAAAATAGAAAGAAATTCGCTCGACAACTTTAAATATAAAAATAAAATAAAAATAAAAAAATAAATATTGGTTTACAACTTTGTAATTTAAAAGTCGTAGGTTTAGTTTAATACTTTGTTTTAAATGCTATCTGAGCTTTAAAAGATACCCCAAAAAGATATATCAAATCAAATAGAAGCATCTCATCAGTGGTAGTTTTAATCACAATACTAACTTTTTATTTCTATTCACTAGTTATATGCAAAGGTTTTTGATTAAAATTTGGCTACAAATTTCCATGATTCTTGGTCTCAATATTTTTCTTACAAAACAACTAACAGGTCAAGTGGTGGAGGCAAAACTCTGAATTTAAGAGAATTTAGGAAATTTTAGATACAATTCTTTCTGGAAGTTTTGTGGTAAAGAGAGGCAGAGAAATTGGAGGTGGTAACTGAAAGGAAAATGGAATTGAGAGTTGTGTGGTTTATTTATTTTGTTTTTCAGATGGGATCAGTAACACTATGTTTTGTGCTGATGGGAATGATACAGAAAAAAGAGGAGAGCTAATTAATAAAATTATTTAAAAAAAAATAAGACAGAATGGTAGTTTAGAAGGTAATGGAAAATAAAAAAGAAACGAAAAAAAATAAGACCAAAATACTGCAATAACCTTCTTGAGCCAATGGGTAGGGAACCTGCAGCCTTCTGATTTGAAGATTGTTCTGTTTTCACTGGGCGCGGAGGCTCACGCCTGTAATCCTAGCACTCTGGGAGGCCAAGTCAGGAGGATCACTTGAGGTCAGGTGTTCGAGACCAGCGTGAGCAAGAGCGAGATCCTGTCTCTACTAAAAATAGAAAGAAATTAGCTGGACAGCTAAAAATATATAGAAAAAATTAGCCGGGCATGGTGGCACATGCCTGTAGTCCCAGCTACTCAGGAGGCAGAGGCAGAATGATTGCTTGAGCCCAGGAGTTTGAGGTTGCTGTGAGTTAGGCTGATGCCACGGCGCTCTGGCCTGGGCAACAGAGCAAATCATGAGAGTAAATCTACCACTTTATTATTTACTGTCTATCCTGCTTGTTCTATATTGTTTTCCCCTGTGCTGCCTCTATTAGCTTCCTGCAACATGTCTCTTTCGGGTGTTTTTTGTTTTGTTTTGTTTTGAGACAGAGTCTCACTCTGTTGCCCGGGCTAGAGTGCCATGGCGTCAGCCCAGCTCACAGCAACCTCAGACTCCTGGGCTCAAGCTATCTTCCTACGTCAGCCTCTGGAGTAGCTGGGACTACAGGCATGTGCCACCATGTCTAGCTAATTTTTTTAATATATATTTTCAGTTGTCCAGCTAATTTCTTTCTATTTTTTTAGTAGAGATGGGGTCTTGCTCTTGCTCAGACTGGTCTTGACCTCCTGAGCTCAAACGATCCGCCCACCTCAGCCTCCCAGAGTGCTAAGATTGATTACAGGTGTGAGCCACCACACCCGGCCATTTTTGGGTTTTTTTAACATCTACTATAAGTCAGTATTTTTGACACTTTCTGAAAAATTCAATAGTCTTGGAACACTAACTCCATTTACTCTCTTCCTACATATACTATTTAATTGTATATATTGATATATTTTAAATCCTATAGTACATTATTTATAAATAAAACTACAAATTTACCCTATTTGTTACACTTAATGTCTTTATGTATCTCTAACCTTCCACCTATAATTACTTTCCTTCCATCTAAAGAATACTCTATACTTTTTCCTTTATTGCAGGTTTACTATATTAATTCTCTACATTCCTACTTTTATGAAAATGACTTTATTTTGGTGTCATTAAATTTTTTTGAATATACTCTACGAAGAATAATTACCTTCAAAGCGGGGCACAGTGGTTCACGCCTATAATCCCAGCTACACAGGAGTTTGAGGCAGGAGGGTCTTTGAGGCCAGGAGTTCAAGACCAGCCTGAGTAACATAGCAACACTCTATCTTTATTGGGGGGGGGGTAAAGATTAAGTATCTTCAATTTTAATGATCTTCCTCTAGGTTAGAATTGACTCCTAGGTTGTTAGATATTTCTTTTAATACTTTGAAGATATTCCAATGCTTTTTTGCTTCCATTATGGTTGTTGAGAAGTTAGTTGTTAGTCTTATATATTGCTCCTTTGCATGTTGTCTTTTTTCTGTGGCTGTTGGTTAAATTGTTTATCTTTATTTCAACAGTGTTTCTGTTGCCCGTTGCTACATAACAAACATCTCTGTGGACAGGTTGTATTTTCCAAAGACAACTGCAATAGTATCTCCCATCCTATATGCCCTTCTAGAACCTGGCCATTTCCCTATCAAGAAAAACGAGTCTATATTCATTTTCCATAAACCCAAACAGGTCTTTGTGTCTACCGCAACCAACAGAGTACGATGGAAGTGATGTTATGTGACTTCCGAATCTAGATCATGAACAACACCATGTTAAAAAAAAAAAAAAACCATGTATTTCTGCCTTGCTCTCTTGATACATTCGTGATTGAAACCCAGATTCAATGCTGTAGGAAGCCTAAGCATCCTATGGAGAAATTCATATGCACGGGAATCACAGCAACCTTTAGGACTAGGTGGCAGGTGGAAGTTTCAAGGGCCTCCAGGAGACTATTAGTGAAAGCCTAAGGGCCCCAGGAAGGCTATTACTGAGGGCTTGAAAACATATTGGAAGTCACTGACACCTGCTGTAAGGTAAAAAATAATAAATATACCTAATGAATGCAATGACCTAGTTAAGGTGATTTCCCAGCAGAACACTGAAAGTAACATGATTTCTTCTTGCTGCCTAATGACAAAATGCAGAGTAAGAAATAAAAATAAAATTCTGGGCAGGGTGCCTATAATCCCCACATTTTGGGAAGCCGAGGTAGAAAAATCACTTGAGGCCAGGAGTCTGAGGTTGCAGTCAGCTATGATCAGAGCTGCTCTCCACTGCACTCCAGGCTGGGTGACAGAGCTAGACCCCCACCCTTGGCCAAGGGGATCTCAGAGAAGCCTTAAAAACTGAGTTCCTGGCCATGACTGGACGGGAGGTCAGATACATCAGGTTATTTACTCTCTCCCTCCTCTCTAACGTCCATTATACTTTCTTTCCTAAGGGTTAAACAGAAACCACCTTTTTTTTTTTTTTTTTCTGAGACAGCCTCACTCTGTTGCCTGGTAGAGTGCCATGGCATCAGCCTAGCTCACAGCAACCTCAAACTCCTGGGCTCAAGTTATCCTCCTGCCTCAGGTTCCTGAGTAGCTGGGACTACAGGCATGCACCACGATGCCTGGCTAATTTCTTTCTATTTTTAGTAGAAACGGGGTCTAGCTCTTGCTGAGGCTGGTCTTGAACTCCTGACCTCCAGTGATCCTCCCACCTCAGCCTCCCTGACTGCTAGAATTACAGGTGTGAGCCACCATGCCCAGCCAGAAACCACTCTGAGGGACTTGCTCTGCCGCTGATTTACACAACTGATTGGTATTAATTCTAGATAAGAGATGACAGATCATGGACTGGTACTGATTGGTTTACAAAGGTTACTCCCCAGGTACCTTTGTGTCCTGTGTCACCTTTGATTTATAGAGCCTTCTTTTAATGTATTTAAATGTTGAGTTTCCATCTCAAAGTGAACATGGGCTAGGCGCGGTGGCTCATGCCTGTAATCCTAGCTCTCTGGGAGGCCGAGGTGGGCGGATTGTTTGAGCTCAGGAGTTCGAAACCAGCCTGAGCAAGAGCGAGACCCCATCTCTACTAAAAATAGAAAGAAATTAATTGGACAGCTAAAAATAGAAAAAAA
>CAUYSK010037415.1:0-19388 GCA_963575035.1 Avahi laniger
AGTTAACAATAAAATATAATCCCAGGCCGGGCGCGGTGGCTCACGCCTGTAATCCTAGCACTCTGGGAGGCCGAGGTGGGCGGATTGTTTGAGCTCAAGAGTTCAAGACCAGCCTGAGCAAGAGCGAGACCCCATCTCTACCAAAAATAGAAAGAAATTAATTGGACAGCTAAAAATATATAGAAAAAAAAATTAGCCAGGCATGGTGGCGCATGCCTGTAGTCCCAGCTACTTGGGAGGTTGAGGTAGGAGGATCGCTTGAGCCCAGAAGTCTGAGGTTGCTGTGAGGCTAGGCTGACGCCACGGCACTCACTCTAGCCAGGGAAACAAAGTGAGACTCTGTCTCAAAAAAAAAAAAAAAAAAAAAAAGAATATATATATATATATATAGATATATATATATATCTATATATATATATAAAAATCCCAAAGTAATCCAAACTACCAGCTATCCATTTCAGTATCCTTCCTTTCACCAAACCTGCTACATAGAAGATGAATACCTCTTAGTTTGCCCATGTTGTCTGTTCCTATTTTCTCTCTCTTGAAGAGGCTAACAATAGTTCAAACAGCAGGATAATAGCATAAGAAATACCTCACACTTTTTACATGCTTCTACTCAGTTACATTTATCTTTTATTAATAAACTATTTTAATCTATCTTTCTATTACTTTTCTGATCCCATAATATTAAATACACACACACACACACACACACACAGACACACACTATGGTCTTAATTTAGCAACAACTTTGGCAGTTGGGAATAATTTTTAAGTTATATTAAATTTTAATGCTAATGCTAACATATACTGTTAGATTCAACTAGAGAAATGTATGATATCAAGTTTGCAGACTTAAATATAAGAGTTAATTTTCAATATGTTGCTTCCAAATATTAAAAACAGAATTCCAAATCAATTTTGCCAAACAAAATTTTCCATTAATCAAAGTTGTCATAGGAAGCATATAATGCAGTTTGTTTTCTAAACAAGGAGAAAACTCACTAACTTCCTTCCTTTGTTGATGCCTTTTGCACACATTTTTGAGAAGTATATTTTTAGTCCAAAAAAAAAAATTTTAGTATATAGCGTCTTTTTCTGAACCTGAAATCTCACCAACAGGAGAAAACCTAAAAAAAGCAAAACTAAAGTTATACATATTTCCTGAAAAGTTTACAGGATTGCCATAGAATGACTAGAGAAAAAAAAATTCGTTCATGGCCTATGTATAGGAAAGGTCTGGGTGCTTTAAGTATCATAACAATAATGAAAAAATACGTATATATGGTTTTTCCGCACCTCCTCCCCACTCTGGCCTCATTCAAATTTGTGTTAACTAAAATAGGATTTTTAGTTCAATACTGAACAAGGAATTAGAGAAATATAAATGTCTGCTACACAGCTTGATTTTAAGTTTCAATGAGTAGTACACTAACATAACTAAGTCCTGTGTTCAAATCAGTCTGACAGACACTGAGCGCCTGTAATTACGCGAGGTACACTGTGGCTCTAGGAGAGCAATAAAGCATGCAGCATTTCTAGACTTATTTGTACACGGAACCCTGTACCATAGGTATTACTATTAATTTCAGTAGGACGCAGTTTAGGAAACATTGAGCTAACAGACGGCCAGCTGGAGATTAAATTAGCCAGGCTCCCGCATTGTTAACAATTTAACAAAGTAGTTATCTTGCTCTCGATGTCTCTGACCGCTGTCCACACAAGTGTTCCAGGAAAAGATACAAAATAGGACACTGTCATTTTACATTTTTATTGTCTCAGAATATTTTATAAAATGTGATTTCACATAAACAAATTTTGTGCCCTAAAATTTTGTGCTGACAGGAACTCGCTGTGATAATCAAGAACACTAACTAGTACTAAGACAGAAGCAGGAAATAAATACTATATTATTTAAATACTGCTTTCATTTCTTCAGAATTCTGTTAGGACTTCTGTACAATCACACTGCAACAAATGTAGTCATGCAATAAAAATGTTAAGAACTTAACAGAAATGGTAAGATATTCAATGGTATCAATTTTAAAAGTGGGGAATTAGACAAAACTAAAAATTAGCAAAAGTCAGCTGATTTGAGTAACGATCAAAAAAAAGTTAGGCAAATGTCATCTTGTTTGCCTAATCTATATTTAAGTTTTTCTTTTTACAATGTTCAAAATCTTGTATCAGAAAATACACTCTGTAGATTTTACATTGTCCTCTTGTAATAGTTATTTTTTCTTTGTCCTTGAAAAACAAATTTCTCTGTGAAATGGTTTTAATGTTTCCAAATCAGTCAAGAAAATGCTTTTTTCAATTACTTTCCATAACATAAATACTTAAAGGTAGAACCTTATTTAAGGGAAAACAGACAAAGGTATTAAACTATAAAGAGGTCACTAAAGGATATAGTATTGTAAAAAAGGAGGAGGATATCCTTGTCTGTATTAATTCCCTCTACCCTAGCTGAATAAAATATGACATTCATTATATCCTCAAAATTATATATTCAAAACAGCAGAAAGAAGACTCTTTATTCCCTGTAGTTACCAGGCTCAAAACATCAGTCATCTTGGATAACTTCTCTTTCAACCCCTATATTACATTCCCTTGCCAAGATCTGCAGGTGCCACGGCTTGGGTCTTTAATTTCTGCTTTTTAGTCCCTCTGCTAGCACCCTAGTCCCAGTCCTCATTTAAAACAAAAACAAAAACCTCCCTCTCTTTTCCTTTCTTCATTCCTTGTATAAGCCCAAAATTATCCTAATCATGACTAATGATAAAAATAATAGCTACTATTGACTAAGTGCGTATATGAGCCAGATGTTGTGCAAGACTTATTTCAAATTCTCACAATCCTCTGACAGATAAAACTAGCCCCATTTTAGAGATGTTTCCCCGTGAAGTTAAGAGATGCTAAGTACTCTGCCCAGGGTCACACAGGTAATAAGCAGAAAATCAGGATCTGAATCCAATTCTATTTGACTCTGAATTTCATCCACTGTTCTTCTTTTCCAACTAGAAAAGTAAAACTTATCTTAGGCAAAAGTAGTCAAAGTACCTTCACTCTTCTCAAGCCCATGAAAGCACCCTGAAATCCTCTTCATCACCACCTTCTCTGATTATCATCTATTTTAATAAATAGTATCACTTTCTTTTACTTTTTATTGCAGACATTTAACATTTTATATTACTAATTAAATCTTTTAAAACTAGTAAGGATTCTTGACAATACTTACAAGCTTATTTCTGTGGGAAAACAAGTCATGAGTTATAAGCCATCTATCTAAAAGCAAACTTTTAAAAACAACCCACATGTAAGCCAAAAACATTGTTTTAGTTATATTTGAGAGGAGAGGATGCATGTTGATCTCTCTGTATTATTTAAATCTCCTTACAATTTAAAAAAGGTGCTTCTTAATAGTTCCTAAATTCTAGTCTCTAAAAGGAGCTTACTAGTATAGCAAATCATAGCATGAAAGCCACATCCAGCCATTGTTTTTGAAAATAAAATTTTATTGAAACATAGTCACGCCCATTAGTTTACGCATTGTCTATGGCTGCTTTTTCACTCCAGTACAGAGCTGAGTAGCTGCAACAGAGACCATCTGCCCTGAAACACCTAAAATATTTACTATCTGGCCCTTTGCAGAAAGAAATTGCCAAACTCTATTCTAGTAGATATAAACCAAATACTTTATTTTTATTTTGTCAACTATCATATCTGTTTGGCTACAGAATTTAATTTATTCTGATTCCAAAGAGTACTGAGAAGATGACAAAAATAAACACTACAGAATAAAAACAAGTAAAAGAGATCAGAGCAAGTGGGAAATAAGGGTAAAATAAAGTCTGTGTAACATACAAGAAGATATCACCTAATTGTTAAATTTGGACACAAGTCTTGCTTTAATCTCACTAGCAACTGAAATAGAGAGGCAGACAGACCAATTTCACCGTTCATTGTTTCCAAAAAACAAAATCCTAGTATTTGCTCATGAGAAACAAGTTCTTCTAGGCTCTCATGAATGGGACATTATGGTACATGGTGAAAAACATCCTCCACAATATATTATAGTTAGCTATAGTCCACACAACAGCAAGTTTCATACAGCTCTGCTATGTGAAGGGTTTGTTAAACATTTAGTCTTTGTTAAATAAAACACCTATAAATCCAACCAAGAGCCAAAGAAATGTGGGATAACATGCCCTTTCCTTGTCTGGTTTTGGCATAAAATTTAGGTACAGGCAGTAATGTGACAACATACAAAGTAATTCATCATGTTCTGTTTACATATAGAAACCAGGGACAACTTCTCAAAAACACAAAGCAGATCCTATTAAAAGCATCCTGGTCTCCTTAACACCAGTGAATGTACGAACTGACTTATGAGGGCTTCTATTTAGGACTTTTCATTCAGAGATAATGTACTAATATTAGCAAAGTTAATTGGACAGTCAGTAGGACATGAAAATAAACATCGTACGTGTATACACAATTACCATTAAAGTGATATTCTACCCAAACTAATATTGAAGGAGACTACTGTGCTAAAACCATCTTACTTTAAAATGAAGTTAGTAGACCAAACCAGACTTGATCATCTACTCATACAAGTTTAGGGAACCTCAAAGCTCAAGCTTTGCCTGAGGACTGGATGAAGACAACAGGGCCCAATTGAACCATTTTAAGCCCATTACACAGTAAATGAGTCAATTAACTCGGGATTTTTTTTCCCTTATTATTCCCTGCCTATCCACGGAACATTTAGGGGCCAATACATATCTTTTAATATTGCCCTTTAATACATCGTATCAGGGGAAAAAAGTCTAAATATTACCTTCTGTAGAAGCTGCATCAATCATTACTCTTTGCATGAGTACTGGCTCCAATCCAAAGTCGAAAACTATGGTTTGGCGAAAAGTTCCAAATATTTCTGTGTTAAATGCTATCCCGACTTTATACACGTAATGATCTAATCCATTTTGGGCCATCTTTCCTCCTATCCATTCTTGACAGTTTTCTGGGACTTCTTGTGATACCTGGGTAGTACTATCTCCGGCAGATATTGCAATGATACTAAAATGAGGACGATGAGCATCATAAAGCAATGCTACACGATACAGCATTCTTGCAGGCTACAAGGAAGTTAAAATAATTCATTGAGTACAAGGGGGTAAAAAAATCCAACTGTAACTGGGCTCTTCAATGAAAATACTTCCATAAGGGACTCTTACTTTCCCATGTTTCTAAGATATTATGTTAAAAATACAAATTGTGCTCATAAGCCATTTAAGAAAAAAAGCAGAATGGTATTTTCAAAATCAGTTGTCAAAACTATATATTTATGCTACATCACTAACCTCCCTGCTCTTTCTGTGATGTGTTCATCTTTCATTGTGGCAAAAGCTATTGCCCTACATAACCATCAATCTCCAACTTTCTGCACTCTTTGCCTAAAAAAGTTTTATGTACCCTCAAGTAAGAAGCCTTCATAAGAGGGCAATTACCTCTGAAACAGTGGACTGGGTTCAAGGCTGAAGCTAAGTATTGTTGAATTTTTCATCTCAAGATACAGATGGCACAGTGGAAGAAACACCACCAAAAAGTACATACAGCTTTTCCATTGAGCATATTCACGGAAATTTTCTACTCTGCTTCAATCTTAAACTTTAATTCTAAAATGGGAACCGTTGCAGAAAATATCCCATATTAAAAACCCATTATTATAGAATTCGTGATTTCATCAAATTCAACATAAAAACAAACTGTCATTGTTTAAAAATCTTAGAAACACCAGATTAAATAATCAATTTTTAAGTAATTATAAGCCATGAACCCCATCCTATGTTTCAAGTTTAGAAGACAATATGTCAAAGATCTCTTTACCAAATAATAAGAAGGCATCCTAAACATCTACAAAGATCTTATCTCAAAGGTTAAAAAAAACTGTACTTTTAAAGAAATACACTTTAGCATAATATATAACTATGTACTTAGATTAAAACATTTTCAATGTTCTTTTAACACAGATATGTAAAGGTCCAAAAAAAGTTTGAGAAAATTGGGCAAAATTTATGTTCTTTAATTAGCACAAAATTCATACCTTACAAGTGAGAGCAAAGGTCCATGTCTGGTGAGACTTTTTGGTGTTGACAGTAACCGACAGGTCAGGATTATGTTCTACCTTTACTCCTTCTATACATTCACTAAGCTAAAAATAGAGAGCAGTTCATGTTATGTTTTTACTGCTAAAAGCACAAACAGAAACTTTCTGCATGGTAAATAAATGTCAACAGTAAAGATGCCAGAACTGTTTGTCAAGCAAGGTATTTTTATTTTATACATTCACTTTCAGTTATTTTGATAAGAACAAAATACAATAAAGCTAAATTAAGAAACAGAAGAAAATTAACAACTACCACAAAATGGCAGGCAAAAACTGCATAAATGCAGGTAATTAATATAGCACAAGCAAATCTCCAAACAAATGATTTAGTTCTGCTCTTTATTTTAACAAATGGGTCTACTTTTGCTACTAAAAACATTATTTTAGCAGAATCAAGTTCTTCTTATAAAAGATAAGGAAATAACCAAAATATAGCACATAATAAAGTCAAGACTCAAACAAGTTCATTGTTTAACACATTGGGTGTCACACTAGAAAACAAATTTTTTCCTTGGGGCCACAGTGTTCTATTATGAAAATAGAATAAAAACGTCAAAAACAAAACGATCCTTTCTAATTTATTGAAAAATTTGTTATTTTTATTGTTTTTTTGTGTATGAGTCATATACAACTTGAAAAATAGTTGTCACAGCTCCCAAGGTAAAGAGATGTGAGTCACATATGCTTCCCGAGGCCCCAGGCTCAAAACTAGCATGAGTTAAATACAACTCACGTGGTAGTTAATGTGTTAAGACAAACGAACAAAAAATGTAGTTTATTTTCCTCACCACTTTCTCAGGAGATAATGAATTCATCCATTTTTCTATCAGGGTTTCCATGTAACTGCCTGAGAGCTGTTTATTCTCATTTTGCTGTTTCAATTTTATCAGTCGTGAAGCATATCTTTTCTGCCATTCTGCTAGTTCTTCCTGGGAATGTGCTGAAGTACACTGGGCACCATACCTACAGATTCCTTGCTCTAAAAATCTAAGTAAAATAGGAAAGACTGTTTTGTCATATACTTTGTTAAACCATTTAAAAGATAAGCTTCCAGCATTTGCCCTCTGACTTCTTCAATAACAAAAACAAAACTTCATCTCCTGAAAGGCCATATTTATCGCACTGTGTGGTACAAAGGAGGAAGAGATTTAGACAACATTAACAACAGTTAATGAAAACATCAACTCCCCATGTTCACACTGACTTCCTTTGGTATAAGGGGATCCTAAAGCACAGGGTTTTATGACTAACCCCAAAAAAGGCATTGAAAAGTAGCTTCCTTTGTGATAGAAGGACTCTATTAAACAAGTGCTCTTAGAGTAGATTTTTTCTAAAGCAACACTGACATCAAGTGGATTAGCTGCTCACACGCAGATAGGCCCTATTTCCCAAAATGATAAGACCTAAAGAAAATTTTCCACAAATGAAAATTTCATTCTGAAAAAAAATTAATATATTACTAAAAATGCCATTTTAAGGCTTCACATTTTACCTTCAAATGTAGTTCTTTTACTCTATTCTACATTACTATTACCTATGTTTTACTAAAAATACTGGATTATATTAATTTGCTTGAAGTTTTAAATAAATCTGAAATAAAAGTTTTATATTACAGAATCGCAAATTTATTCAGCAGTCATATTAAATTTTTCAAGGGGGTAAATTCATAAATGTTCATTTTAAAGGACACAGAGTTAATGACTTCTCAACATTTATGACTCAGAAAATTCAGTGATCGAAAACAGATAAAAATAAAAGACTTTGATCATTAATTATTTTTAAAGGTCTTAAATACCCTGCGAAATTATGGCAAAGACAGTTTTTAAATAAAAATATTAAAAACTTGCAAAAAGATCTTCTGAGAGAAAAAATGAAAATTAAATTACAAATAGCAAAACGCAGACAAGAGAGATGTTATAGACAATTCTTGAACTAGGAAAAATACAGATAATATGAAATACAAAATGAATGACAGCACAACATAAATTATCATGCGGTATACCATATTTGAAATGGTGAGTGTATTTAAAGCTTTTCCTAACGGTACCACAAAGCAGTTGAACTTAAAATTATACTATTTATTAAATTCTCTTATACTTCAGAAAACACATTTAAAACCATGTCTTTATATTTCTTTTAATGTGTCTTAATAAGCTTCTTTGTCTTTCTATTGCTTTGCTTTAAATTATTTCACTAAAAAATGAAGGTTTTATATTCTCATCTGGACTATAAATCTTCTCACATTTCCTTTTCACAGGATTGTGTTCTACCGCTTCTATAACATGATGTCACTAGGATTTTCAATATTCACAACTTTTCTTATTTCTACTACAAAATCAAATCTGGTGTCTTGACTATTCTATCATCAACACTGCATAACGAATTTCCTTCATTATCAAAAGCAGTATACTGTAGTGAGAATTTATATCTAAAATCCCATTGGTTAATAGTTTTTACAAAAAGAACTGGCGTTCATCTATTTAAATGTGACTTTAATAATCCCTTCCACATTAATACATAATTATTAGATTTTGAAAGGTTATCCCTTCAATATAAATTACTCATAAATTCTATATAAGGATTCCATGAAGATAACATATTTTTCAGAAAAGGTATTAAAATAATTTAACATTTCTTTTTCTATTTCATGCTCTCTACTTCAATTACATAAAGTAATGTCAACTTCACTCACCATTCCCTAGGTAAATTTCACACTAACAAGAGACTAGCAATTAAGTTCAGCCATAATAATATAATTGGTATCATAAAAGACTTCTGAACAAAGTTTCAACTACTTGCATTTAGATCACTGTTGTTTATATTCAAGGAAGGCTCACAGATATGGTTTTGACAGTTATTATTTAACGACAGTGACTTTTATGGCTTCTGTTTCAAATAGAAAATAAACCATTTTATCCAATCATTATACTTTTCCTTCCTTCATATATTATCTTCTTTAAATTTGGATTACTACTAAAGTAAAGGAAAAGTATCCTTTCAACAAAGACAAGTCATTGGTTTAAAGAAAAAAATTCACATTACCTTTTACACAAAGTATATTCCTCGCTGCTTGTGATTCCCCTAGGTGGTGGGCGGAAATGCCAACCATTACAAGACCCTAGGGAGTAATCAGGATATAGTCTTACCATTTGAGGACAGTTAGTAATTCTGATATTTTAATGTGTAAGAAATACTACAATCCTTCTACACACATCATCTGAGATGATGTAAAAAAGGATACGACGTACTTGCCTCTACCAAAAAAGTAATCTACCAATCAACTAAGTTAAATCAATCAACTCTATGAAACATAGAAATCACTGAAGAGGTAGTTACCCAGAAGTTAAATCGGGCTGGTGATCCTGCCTCTGTCCTAGCAACTGGTGGACATATTTCCAGTGCCATCACTTCCCCTAACGACTCAAGAGGAGAGGTTGGCATGCTTATCATTTCTTAGGCGTGGGATGTGTGTCTATTAGGAATTCCTTCAGGAATGAAAAAATTATTGTATCCTGGAAGGAAATCTTAATAACAAATTCTACTACCACATATTGAGTGAGAAACTACAACTAGACATTATCATTCATGTTCCTTAGGATTCATCTGTCACATGTTACTATATAATGCAATCCTTTATCATAATTTAAATAAAGTTCAAAAAGTTGAATTCAGAGATAGGAGCTAAAAATTAACATTTGTTAACTTCTAAATACAATGAGCTTTGATTCGTGTAGATAAGAGGTTCCAAAGAAGCCAAGGAAGATAAGGATTAAGAGAAAAAAAGCTAGAGCTATAGAGGCTGAGCACCAGTAAGTTTTCAAGGACCTTATAATCATTTTCCATTTTTTTCACACGTCAATGGGCCCGTAAAAAAAGGAAAAAAAAATATTCAGCAAGGTTGAGTTTAAAGCTGTGCTTCATCCCTTACTAGCTGTGTGACTTTGGGGAAACTACCAAACCTTAATAAATACCAGTTTCATCACCTATCAGAAAGATGAAGGACTCTAATAAGTCAATACATGTTTTGAGAAAGCCACTACCAGAGTAGACAGCATTTAGCAAGCAGACAATGAATAACAGTCTCTCTTCCTTTTCCTCTGGTGAGAGGAGAGGAGATCATGGACTTTAATTAGGGCAGGAACAACTCAGGTTATGGATCAGAAAATTTCAAAAAGTAATTAATTGTACTAGCCTAGGATAGAGAGAGAAGAAAAGTCCTCCCTCCACAGATTACTAAGAATGATGTTTCAATTTAGTCCTACATGGAGGCAAGAAAATGAACGAAATGACCTCTGGAGTTACCTCCTACCTCCTTTACATCGTTACCCTGTGAAAAGGTGCCAGGGAGAAAATTGCTTTCATCCACACCTACTTCTTAAAATTCAATTTTTATATTCTCTCCTACATCTCCATTTACATGTACCATTACTCAGTAAATTTTCTCCCAGTAATCAATGAAAAAGCAAAGCCCAGAATCACAGCTATCAGAAGTGACAGAGTTTCGCACTTACCCTCATCTAAGTCTTCCACATGATATCCAGAGAGGACATTACAAGTTGCTGTCTGCAATTTTCCAAATGAAAGACATTTTTTTAAAATAAGAAATAACGAGTTGATGTTGAATTAATTTCGGACATTATCAACATTAAAAAAAGATGGAGTTTGAAAACTTGGAAATTTTTAATAACATTAATACGTTGCAAATGACATTTTCTGCTCTTTGTTCTACATTGAACTGTAATACAGAAAAGAAGTACTTACAAGGCCCTCATTAAGGAGGCCAATAGAGACCCTCTATGTAAAAATTAGATGGGAGCAGAAGAGATCTCTAAGTCCCCAGTCCTGAGCCCCATGGGACAGACCTTCCATCCATTTATTCATTCCACTTTCCTCTTCATAACACTTAGAAAATGACCCCTTACGGAGGTGCCTTTTTTTCCTGCAGCCAATGGCACACTTCCACTTTGGGTCCTGGAAGCACCTTCTGCCAAGTCCTCCACAGCCCCCCACTCTGAGATGAGCCCTTCTGCAACAGTGGAGTCCAAGGCTGGGGATCCATTCGCTCTAAGCTGCTCCAATAAACCCCCAGTTTGTGTTTTTGGCTCTAACTTTACCCTGAGCTCTACATACCCGATTTCAACTGAATGCCAACCACAGCAGTTTTTCTTAACTGTTCTGTAACATTTTACATGCTGGATCACTGTCAGCTATGTATAGACTTGTTGTTAACAAGCTGCAAATGCCTTTTTCCATTCCCGCACTTCCCAGAGTATCTGGCACATAATAATGGGTGCTCAGTAAATGCTGGATGGATGATCATCTAAGCACTGTAAACACAATATGCCCAAAACAAAATTCATCAACTTTACCCCAAACCTAATCTCCTTCAGAGTCCTTATCTAGAGTTAATGGATTCTTCTTCCCCAAAGAGAACAGACTGAAATTTTGAAAGCCATCTTGAACTCTTTTATCCTGTTCTAAGTATTTTCCAAAGCTTGCCCAAGCAGGTCTAGAACGTCTTTGATGTCCTGTCTCATACTCTCTACACTGCCACTGTCCTAGGTAAGGCCCTCATTACCACTTGTGTCTCATCTATCCTTGACCCAACTATTTGCCATTCCTGTCTTGTACCAAGTCACCTCTAGGTCTTTACTGAGCTGTCCCCATCTTCTAAACTCAGTTCCCATACTCCTGTCTCCAGAATTTCCCCGCGGAGTATCCTCCTTTCCCTGCCTGTGTTTTGTTATAGCACTTACTGACCACAGGCTGCCCTGTGTACACATTAGCTATGTGCATCTCCAACAGGCCCACCACATTGCTTTTCATGGATATCTCAGCTTTCCAGAGACTTGAACAGCAGCACAGGTGCTCAGTAAATATTAAACTGAATCAGAAGGAGGAAACAGTATCCCAAGATGAAATTTGGAATGTCTTAAACCATAGAAAGAATGTTATAAATGCTAACTGGGTATAACTGAAACAATATACTATGACTACAATTTATATGTGGTTGATTAAACTGGACTTTTCAGACTGAGCTTGAACTAAAACAACATAATACTATGTCTAAAGGAAAATGTCTTTTGATTCTCAGTCTAGTACTTCCTAGTAAGTTGTCAAAAGATAACTCATTCTTTTTGTAAAATGAAGGCTTGAATCTAAGAATACATAGACAAATTAGGAGTAATTATTCATATTATAAGCATTCTATGCTTCACAAAAAAGATTAAAAGATCTTCTTAAATTCTACAAGCAAGGCCTACGTCCCAAACTAGCCCTTAAAATATGATTCCATTCACATAGCATATATAAATAGAAAAGCTAACAATTCATTGCAAGTATGAAAATTTTAAAGTATCTCCTCTTTAAAACTTATCAAAATAAATTTACCAAACTTATATTTTGATGACAAGAAAAAGAATGGAAATAAAATGATTTGGTCATAAAATAAAGCTTAAAACACTTAATTGTTGACTGGGGCATTTCACCAGTCAACATCTGAGCCAATCAGCAGGCAGAGTGTGCCTGTGCTGACACCACAGTTCTCAGTCCACTGGGGATTGGGGAACAGCACATCCTCATCAAAAGAGCTGGTAAAGTAAAGAGTGCAGCCTGGCTGAGTATCTGGCCATCCTGGCTTTTAGGTCCCAAGGGGCTGTGTTTGTTTTTTAAGCACTCTTTTTATGTACTCACACCCCAAGACAGAAGGGCACTATCAATTAGATTATGATCATCAGTCTTTACTGACACCTTCAGGGAAAACAGCCAAAGATTACACTGCTGGAACTCCTATATATAGTCACAATCAAATCTATTGATTAGATATATTTTAAATTTCACTAAAGAATATTTATTGTTTTTGTTTCTATGAATCAGCTCTTAGTTCCAAGTCTTTTTTCTCATCCACTAGCATTTCCAAGTTAAATACTAGCTCAGCCCAATCTCTAAATAACAAATTGTTGCTATTTTTAAATGTGTCATATGCAATAATAAATAAAGGTAGCATTGTTTGTTAGCTTTTTCTAGATGGACATCTTTTAATAATATCAGCTCAGGAATCTAAAAGAATACTACTCTAGTTACACAGAAATTATAAACAAAACTTAAGTCACTTCTTCCGAAACTATAGTCACAAAATAAGAGTCAAGCAATATTTGTGGCCTTAAATGTAATAAGATTATAAACATTAAAAACAAAATTTTTTTTTTTTTTTTTGAGACAGAGTCTCACTGTGTTGCCCAGGCTAGAGTGCCGTGGCGTCATGCTTGCTCACAGCAACCTCAAACTCCTGGGCTCAAGCGATCCTCCTGCCTCAGCCTCTTCAGTAGCTGGGACTACAGGCATGCGCCACCATGCCCAGCTAATTTTTTCTATATATTTTTAGTTGTCTAGATAATTTCTATTTTTTTTTTAGTAGAGACGGGGTCTCGCTCTTGCTCAGGCTGGTCTCAAACTCCTGAGCTCAAACAATCCTCCGGCCTTGGCCTCCCAGAGAGCTAGGATTACAGGCGTGAGCCACCGCACCTGGCCTAAAAACAAAATTTTTTAATATTTGCATGTGATTATCAGATGTAAAGCTGGTAATTAAGTAAGGCAATAAAAGAGAAGAACAAAGCTAAGAATCTTAATTAAATGAAAGCTTGCTTTATATTCTCATTTTACAAGTCTAAAACATTTATAATTGCCTTCTGTTACTTCTTAGAAATTAAAAAACTACATATATACTACCTACATATATATACATGGCTTTGAAATTAATGATAGTTTACTGATTCTTGGTTAACTCGCAGTTAAGGTAACATAAGACAAAGAAAATGACATGAAAAAAAGGCCTAAGAGCAAAACAAAGTTTCTTTATCCAGCTGTGTAATCCATGATGACTGCCTTCTTTGCTGTTTGTTGGTATGAACTACAATACGTTATTCGATTTGGAATGGGAAAGGAACGAACGCACAGGTCAAAGTTGATGCCTGTGTCTGCACATCCCTGCTACCTGTCTGCAGTGCCCTCCATCTCACTCCCCTTGAGACCAGCCCCTTCTCAACTCTCAGCTCTTGGCTTAACTATCTCAGTCTCTGACCACCCAATCCAGTGATTTTTTCAGAGCAAGTTTATTCTTTTCCCTCATACCACCTACCTCAAAGTAGATGACGCCCACGGTTGTTTAATTAACATATTTGTTGTCTATCTCCTCTCCAAGACTTTAACCTCCAAGAGGGTAAGAACCATAGATATCTTGTTCAGTGCTGTATCCCCAGAACCAAGCACAATACCTAGCACATAGTAGGCGTTCAATTCTTGAATAAATAAGCCAATCAATCAATCACTTTACAGGGGCTTCCATTTACGATAAAAGCTGACAAAGTGGCTATTTTTAAAATAGGACATCTAAGTAAAAATATTTTTATATGCCTATATGAAGAATATAAATTTGAGACTTTCAAAGCTCTGGACCTTTTACATGCCACTGTTGTCCCTGGCCTTCCATGTGTCCTCCGATCCTTCACTAGAGCACACTTTCATTCATCATCTACCCTTATATGCATTATGTCCATCTCCTAAATCCATTCCCTAAAAATAGTCCTTAAGTCACAGACTTCCTTCAGTTACTTAAAAAAATACAGAAGGCTTGAGGAGCATCCTATTTTTAATGATAACATTTTCTAACAGCCAGATGTAGTTAGAAACTAAAATTTCCCAATCATCTTCCCATTTGTCATCCAGAGACAGCTAATAAGAACAAGGGACAGAACAGAAGACCTGGGATGCAGAGGACACGTGAGAAGAAGCAAATTTCTGAGGATGGCGTTGGTTACAAGGCAATGTCAGAAGGTCCCACTGCCCCGCCTTTATAGCCTTGCCTTCTAGGCTGATGTCACAAGGATTTTCCAAATTTTAATACAGAACGGTTACTAACTGGATTGAGTTACACTCTTCCAAAGAGATCCACTGAAATAGTCTTACCTCAGTTTCTGTGAGAAGTGTTTTCAGTCTTGTCAAATCTTTTGTTACCATCCCATTCTGAAAGAGTGAATAAAAAAAGAAAAACTAATTTGTATATTAGTTCTTTACTATGGCAATTTAGCTCAATTCCTCTATTGTTTCTGAAGTTTATCTGTAAGAGAACAAGGTTATTATCCCCATCCCTCATCCCCGCTACCATTAACAGTAATAATAAAGCTACATATCAATGAGGAAAGTTACAAAGGTTACCAAGAAAAACCATACAGTGTGACTTTTCTGGTAAGTAAAAACACTGTATTCATCTTACATGAGAGTTTAAAATTAAGCCAATAAAATATTAATAACAGATATCACTATAGCAAGATAGGATAAGTGAAGAAAAAAATTAAACCTAAAATTTTTGTTAACTTTTTTCCCTAAGACTAATAAGCTTTTATGTGCAAAATAGTGAACTGTTATCCAAGACTCAGAGAGATTCAAATAAAATGATCATACTATTTTAAAGATGGCTCATTAATAGTCACTGAAGGAAAATAAGTCACTTCTCTGAAATTCAAATTTCATCTGAGATTTAAAAGCAACTTTTTACTAGTTTTACATTTATTTCTTTTTAATTTTTTTTTTAAAGAGGGAGGAGTGAAAAGGAAGGTTCAATTTCCTCTTTTTTTTTTTTTTTTTGAGACAGTCTCACTCCATCGCCCTGGGTAGGGGTAGAGTGCAGTGGTGTCACTGTAAGCTCACTACAACCTCGAATTCCTGGGCTCAAGTGATCCTCCTGCCTGAGTAGCTCGAACTACAGGTGTATGCGATGATACATAGCTAATTTTTCTATTTTTAGTAGAGACGGGGTCTCACTCCTGCTCAGGCTTTTCTCGAGCTCCTGAACTCAAGCAATCTTCCTGCTGCAGCCTCCCAGACTGCTAGGATTATAGGCATGAGCCACCACGCCCAGCCTACTTTTACATTTAAAAACCTAACAGATAAAACTATAATATGCTTAACTTACACAGAAAAGTCCTTTAAAGATAGAATTTTCTTAATAATAAAGAAGAGATATAGTCTTTATCATCTATTTAGAACTAAACAGCTATATAATTTTGTCATGTTAATAATATATTTTAGCTTTTAAGTTCATTTGTGAATTTGATGAAACCAAAAGACACTGTTAAACTAATTAAACAATTCACTGCACAATAATTCCTTAGAAAATGGCTACATTATCCCTTGAGATGGGCCAATACATTACACTCAACAATGTACCAAGTACTTTCTCAATCTTTTTTTTTTACCAAATATATTTGCAGTGAAAACACAACTCTGCTCCAGATTTTCATAATCTATATCAATTCAGAAGACTAAGTAAGATACAGAGAATTCACATTGCACAGCAAAGTATACAAATAACTTCTTGTAATCACTGTTTTTCATTATCATTCCTGAAAAATATCAGCAAATTTTGTAACGGTTTACCAACTGGTGGAAAAGGGTTGTATCTCTTTTCTTCCAATTTCTGAACCTTATCAATTCTAAAGTTTCAAAAAGTAGTCTTTCAATTATCTCAATCAAAAAAAGAAAACTCTAAAAAATTAAATGCAGAGTCAGGTGCAGTGGCGCAAACCTGCAGTCCCAACTACTTGGGAGGCTGAAATAGGAGGATCACTTGAGCTCAGGAGGTCAAGGCCATAGTGTGCTATGATCACACCTGTGAATAGCCTCTGCACTCCAGCCTGGGCAACACAGCAAGACTCCATCTCTTAAAAAAAAAAAATCAAATTCCATATTAAAAACACTTATCCCAAAGTCTGAATAGAATTAGATAGCTCCACCAGAGTGGTTACAGATATTGACTTACACACACATCATCTTCAGAAAGAAATGTAATTATTACTTAGAGTTCAACATCTTATGAAATAAACGATTGAATTTAAGATCATAAAACTACATGGGAATTTTAAAACTCAAAAATATTTCCAGGCTCTGTTAAATTATATCTTTAAAGAAAATCATTTAGTTATATTTTCAAATGATTTACAAGTCTCTGCAATTCTTATATAAATTATCACAAATGACAAAAATCCAATGATTAAACATAAGTTTGCTCAAGAAAAATGAGTACCATACCTCAAAATACTCATGATCTTTGATTTCTCACAGGAAGAACCAAGAGGAAAAAATACAAACCAGTTTTTCCCACAATGTATCTAGGGAGTCAAATAAAAGTTTATTTTCAGCCATTCATAATTAGAGCTCATCAACATACCAGGGACTCTCCGGTCAGTGACTTGGCAAGAATGGCGGATACAGGTTGGAGCTTTCCTTTCAGCTGCATGCAGTAGAGCACGGTTCGAAAGGCGTCATCTCCCTTGGCCAGTCCTTCTCCCAGCACTGCCATGGAAGAACAGCCATAGTGAAACACGTGACATTCGATACATGTTTTTCTTGATAAACACACTATCCCAAGCATGGCTTCTTATCTGCTCAAATAATAACTCCAAATACTAGAGGAAAGCAGTGGTGTTTCAGCTCTAAGACATGCGTATAAGGACAAGAAAAAACATGCAAAGAACATATCAAACCTACTATAGCCAACAGCCAGTTGGGATCACACCAAAATCACAAGGAGAATCAATCTTAAAGCTCTCCAGTAAAAAATACTGTTCAACCTATGATTTCTGGGTAAATGAGGACTTTTAAACTGCAGATTTATTAGCTGAATAAAGTTCTCACATTCTTGACAGGGACACAAGACCATATGCCATTAAAATGCATATGAATAAAAACTGCAAATCTCAACATTAGATATTTCTTAGCAATTAAGAATTAGCCTTTATCAAAACCATCAAGAATAAGAATCCAATTGTCCGATGGCTATAGAAAATGCAACTCAAATTGTGTGTAAATGTTTGCAGATTTTATCTAATATAATCAGAAGGCCCACATGTTTCTAACAACACAGAATATACTCATTTATGCCATGTCATTTGCGATGATTTCTCACAGCAACTGCTAATGGTTCAATGAATAGAGCAATCTGCATCCTTCTCTTTACTGCTAAGTCCAAGATCCTATTATTAGTTTGTACATACTTTAGTTTGCTTTGCAAGAAAATAACTTGCTAAAAAAATATTTTAGAAATCATATTTTTTCTATTTCCAAAGAAATGTTTAAGTATCAGTATAATATACCATATATATAAAGTGTATTGGATCTGTTCATATGTATTTCCATTGCTCTGAATATATCCTCTTGTATTATTTGTTACACAAATAACATTATTACAACACTAATAAAATCCTACATAATCTCACCACTCAACAGTTTTCATTCATTCATGTTCTCCTTGAATTTTTATCAATATTTACATAATTTTTACATGATTGCAACTGATGCAAACATGACAGTTTGTATTCTGCTTTTTCCCCTCAGCACAGTCGATATTCTTCATATTATAAGAGTGTTTATATTTACCATATTATTGGCTAATGTTCCATCAAACAGATATATTGATTCATTTAACCACTCTCTTGCTCTAGAATGATTCCAATTTTTAACCATTAAAAATAATACTACAGGTGGACCAGGGTGGCTCACACCTACAATCCCAAAGGCTTTGGGAGGCCAAGGCAGGAGGATTGCTTGAAGCTAGCAGTTCAAGATCAGCCTGAGCAACACAGCAAAACTTCGTCTCTACAAAAATTTTAAAATTAGCTTGGTGTGATGGCATGCTATTGGGGAGGCTGAGGTGAGAGGATCACTTAATCCCAGGAGTTAAGGGTTACAGAGAGCTATGATCAGACCACTGCATGCTACCCTGGGTAACAGAGGAAGACCTTGTATTTATAAAAAAAAGAATAATAAAAAAATAACACTATAATAAACATCTTTGTGTATATATCCTTTATTGAATCAGATTACTAAATTGAAAGTTGCAGTCTCTCTGTATGTAAGGTTTTATTCAAATTCCTGTAGTTTGGTCCAACCTGTTGTCTCACTTCACCCATGTTATATAGATCACTCATCTATTCAACTGCTACTGGAGAATTATAATAAGTGAATAACTGCAGTAAAGTATCATTAAGAATGTCTTAAGCGGCCGGGCGCAGTGGCTCACGCCTGTAATCCTAGCTCTCTGGGAGGCCGAGGCGGGCGGATTGTTTGAGCTCAGGAGTTCGAGACCAGCCTGAGCAAGAGCGAGACCCCGTCTCTACCAAAAATACAAAGAAATTAATTGGACAGTTAAAAATATATAGAA
>CAUYSK010037417.1:0-11070 GCA_963575035.1 Avahi laniger
GGAGAGGTAGGAACACTCATACACTTCTGGTGGGACTGCAAATTAGTGAAACCTTTGTGGAAAGCAATATGGAGATACCTCAATGAGATACAAGTAGAACTACCATTTGACCCAGCAATCCCGTTACTAGGCATCTACCCAAAAGAGCAAAAGTCGCTCTATGAAAAGGACCCCTGCACTTGAATGTTCATAGCAGCACAATTCACAATTGCAAAGATGTGGAAACAACCCAAGTTTCCATCAATACATGAGTGGACCAATAAACTGTGGTATATCTTCTTAAAATCAGCTTTAAGAAACAATGGACATAGCACCTCTTATATACTCCTGGAAAGGGCTGGAACGCATTCTACTAAGCGAGGTATCCCAAGAATGGAAAAATAAACATCACATGTACTCACCATTAAATTTGTATTAACGGATCAACACATAAGGGCATATATAAGAATTACATCTATTAGATATTGGGCAGGGGGGAGGGGGGAGCAGGGAGGAGGGGATGGATATATGTGTACACAAAGAGTGCAATGTGCACCACGCAATAGGATGGACATATTTGAAACCTGGACTGAGGGGGGGAGGGGGGGGCAAGGGCAACACATGTAACCTAAACATCTATACCCTCATATTATGCTGAAATAAAAAAAAAATAACATAGCTAGTCAATGGCAACGATGACACTGGAATCTTGGACTTCCAAAACAGTCTATTTCCATTGTCCCATGCTACCTGCTGACCACAGTCTTCATGAGATTAGCATCAGGTTCTAATACCTGGGTTAACTGACCCAGGCTCAACAAATGCTATCTGTTCAAACAGTACTACATAATATGTGTCTATTCTTCTGTATGTCATATGTTCTTAGAGTAAGTTTTAAAGACTATCTTAACTATTTTGGATGATTGGGTAAGCATTACAAAGAAGCTACCATTTTAGTTGATGAGATATTGCTAAAAGAGATGCTGCTGCTCTCTAAAGGCACCTGATTTATCCCCAGAGTGAATAAATAGTATATAAATAACAATAAGAATAAATATATTTTATTGAATAAGTCATGCATAGCATTGTGCTCTTTCCATTTGATTGTGGTTCCTCTTTAAGGCTTTGAAATAATCTCCTCCACATCATAAAGAGGTGGATTTCTGTTTTAATATGTGATTAACTCCCCCAGCCTATATTTTCCCCTTTGCCCATCTCATTTACTAGTGAGCAAGAAGCATAGCACTTTAAAAGCAGCATAGTGAAGTAGCCTCCCTTCCTTCCCACCCCTTGTCCCGTGGTTCCTTTGAAGGTGACCAAACGTTGCTTACGTATTACTGATCCTATATAGCAACACTCTGATACATTCCTATGGGATAAAGGAGAAACCCATCAGTATGGGGCTCTTTTACTCAATGTTTAGAGATAAAATCTTCAATCCTTTGCACATTTATGAAGGAGAACAATTGGATTTTTGAGACAATGTAAGTGGCCCAATATGTTGGATATTGATTTGGTTTGGTATAACATTAAGAGGTAGAAGAAAGGCAAAGAAAGAAAGAGAATTGTTGACTATTATGATGGCAATTACAAGCAATAATCAATATCCCTGAGCACTGTAATTTTATCCTGCTGTACACCAAAGGATTTCCAAATACAGTTTCATAAGTAAAATATTATGGCATAATGAATAAATTCAACAGTCTCAGCAGAGAAACATTTAAACTAATTCATATTTGAGTGGAATCCAAATCACAGTCCTTAGTGAGGGTAGATAATAACATGAGTTCATATACTAAGGTTCTTGTTTTCTTATTAACAAGCTCAGATTAAGATTCTATGCTGAAAGTGATCTATACTTTGATGTGCATCATGAAAAACAGCAATGCATATGGTATATATTGTCATACACTTTGCAGCCCATTGTTGGAAAGAAACTAGTACCTAAATGTGTTTCCATAGTCCCTGAAAAAAGTAGGAGGATAAAGACAAATGCTTAGTGCTAGACTTTAGCTATGTGCTCATAAAATCAGATCATCTGTCTAAGCACATTGCTTTTCCCTGGGGACCTGAAGATACACTAAAATGTTGCTATCAATTTCATACAATTGGGTTTTTTCCACACAGCAAATGATAAAAATGCAGTTCAAGAGTTTATGTATAAGTAGTACTCTTCTTTGCATCTTTTTTAATATTCAAGTTCAAATTTAAAAAGGAAAAGCAAGATATTGCCAAAAGGAAATGGGCATATAAGGAAATTGGAAAAAAAATCTTCAAAAATGATGAGACCCAGTGGTGGTAAATGGGAATATAATAAATGTTCCTGTAAGGATTTTAAAATCATCTATAAAAAAGGGGAAACGTACTCTCTCTTTTTAAACCTCTCATACTACATAACTCTGAGGGTATCTGTTAGCACTACATAACATGATGTAATGTGGCACTTAAAATTCTGTAGGAAATAGACGGATATCTACAACTTTCTAACAGGAGATGCATAAATAACCAATGATTTTTTCTTTTAAAACTTGTAAACATTCTTATGAGATACATATATAACCTGTATTCCCTTAACTGTAAGAATTTGACTCATTTTTATACCCAGAAGAGGGAATTCAACCTGCTTCCAGTAAAAGCTGAGGTTGATTTTTTTAAAAAAAGAGGAAGACTACAAGAGGGCCAAATCACATTTAAATAGTTGGTGGAATTTAGCTATTTATTGTTCTTTTTAAACAAATTATTCGATGTATTTTTAGTGTGGTAAAAAACTACATAACATAAAATTTACCATATGAAGTATTTTTAAGTATACAGTTCAGTAGTGTTAAGTATATTCTCTGTTGTACAACGAATCTCCAGAACTTTTTCATCTTATAAATCTCAAACACTGTCCATTAAACAACTCCTTTTTTTCCCTTGCCCCTAGCAACCACCAGTTCTACTATTTGTTTCTATGATTTGGACTACTTTACATACCTTACATAAATGGAATCATATGGTATTTGTCTTCAGATCATGTGATTGATTTATTTCACTTAACATAATGTTCTCAAGGTTCATCTATGCTATAGCATGGGATATAATTTCCTTGCTTTTTAAGGTCAAATAATAATCCATTGCATGTATACACCATATTTTGCTTATCTATTTATCTACTGATGGACACTTAGGTTGCTTCCACTTGTTGACTATTATGAGTAGTACTTCTATGAACATGGGTGTGCAAATATCTCTTTGGGATCTGCTTTCAATTCTTTAGGATAAGTACCCAGATGCGGGATTGCTGGATCATATGGTAGTTTTATTTGTACCTTTCTGTGGAACTTCCACGCTGTTTTCCATAGTGTTTTTGCTCTTTTACAATCCCACCAACAGTGAATGTACAAGGGTTCCAATTTCTCCACATCCTCATCAACATTTGTTTTTTTTTGTTTTTTTGTTTTGATAACAGCCATCCTACTGGGTGTGAGGTGATACGTCATTGTGGTTTTGATTTGCATTTCTCTGATGATTAAGGATGTTGAACATCTTTTCATATTCTTGTTGGCCATTTGTATATCATCTTTGGAGATATGTCCATTCATAGGCATTTGTTTTTATGCCTCCAAGAAATACAAGAAAATAAAAGAAAATGCCATGCTGGGTCAGCCCCATTTTATTCTCTAATAAGAATACCTAGTTTTGTTTTGCAGAAAAGTGTGGTTACTTATGAAGATACCAACGTCAACATCTCTAGTTTCCACTTAATAACTTTCCCCACACTCCTTTTTAGGATAAATATTCCTAAGAAGAGTATTTATTTAAACTCTTCTTGAGCCTAATAGCATTATCAATTTGGACAACCTTCTGTGGTAACAGACTGCATTCCTCTACTAATAGCTACATAAAGTTGGATTTCATTTTATTTGCTCTAGGATTCTTCCAAACATTATGCCACCTCTGTCCACACATTCCCTCTAAGTCTTGTATGCAAAATGTTGATAAAATTATGCTTTGTCCATGTTGTTCAAAATTTTTAAAAGTTTTTTAAAAAGAATTTCAGGATATCTATCTAAATCTTAATTTTCCTAGGCTTAAGTCTTACTTCTATAATATATTCTCAAACAAAAATATTTTGTGATCTCGGTTGTTACTCTTGTGATTTTGCAAGTGGGGTAATTAATAGCTAATGGGGGAGCTCTTTTAAAACCTTTCTATGGCTATCATCCCCTCTCCTCTTTTATTCAGAAGCAGTATCTGTCCTACCTGGTCATCTGTTTCTAGATTGCATATTCCTTAAGGGCAGGAAACAAGTCTTAATTTCTAGGTAGATTCTAGGTATTAAAAGATACTCGATGGATATGTATTTATTAATATTTGTGTGATTCCTTTTCTTCTTCTAAAAGGCTCTTGATTAACTGTGCAGAATGAATGAAGCTTGGGGACTCTAAAGTAAGTGTTTCAGTTGTAAGCAAATATCTCTTGGCTTATTGAATGTAAAAACACAACTATAAGCTTTCATTGTATTTTCACATAATATCAAATAAATAAATCAAAGAAACAGTTGATTCATATTTCATCTCTTTTTGTAAGGCATTTTGGTAATGAAAGAATTACTGCTAAAAATAATTGCTGTTAATGATAATGGCAACACTGGTGACCATTTACTAAACATCTATCATGCGCCAAGCATGCTGCTAAAGTACTTTATGTGGCTTTTTTTTTTCTGCAGAACCTTCACAATAACCCTAAAAAGCAGATGATATTATCTGCATTTCATAGGTGAGGAAGTCGAGGATCAGATATTAAGATTAAATAAATTCCCTAAGGTCACACAACTGGTAAGAGATAGAGTTGGAAAAAATTTCAGTTTTGTTGATTACTAGAATGTAAACTACATAAGAGTAGAAAATGGTGCCCAGGAAACAATAGGTGCTTGATAAACATTTTTAAATTCATAGATGAATAATAAAACCCAGTTACTTAACTACCGTGCACATATTAGCTCACAATATCACTCATAATGCTAATAATAAGGTAATATAATCTTCTTAATTCACACGATCATCTGGTATTTCTCTTCTCGAAGATGGATACATAT
This sequence comes from Avahi laniger, assembly GCA_963575035.1. Classification (NCBI taxonomy): domain Eukaryota; kingdom Metazoa; phylum Chordata; class Mammalia; order Primates; family Indriidae; genus Avahi; species Avahi laniger. The sequence continues at coordinate 5,060 of CAUYSK010037417.1, forward strand.
AAGCTTAGTATTCCACTGAATACTTTTTAAGGAAATATTTCAACTCTTTAAATTACAGAAATGACAAAATGATATTAGGGGGGTACATACTTGTCATCATTATGAAAGTTAGGTAATTGACATGTCTCTTTGTTTAGAATGTAGGGAACATCAGAAAGTTTTCATGCAGTAGCATATTGGATTTTCCTACATAAATTAAATATTCTGTAACAGGATACTTAGAGATAAATTGGAACTAGGAGTGAGGTATTAGATATATAAATGCTACAGAAAGAAAATACTACATATTCTATAATGTTTGACCAGGTTGCTTTAGTAGACCCCCAAAATAAATTAAAATAAACCATTATGCTTCACTTCATAATAATGCCCTTTCAAGTCACCTTTTCATTCTCCTTCTCCAAGTTAGATCTATGCTCTGTAGATCTAACTTTAATTTCAAAATTGATACTAAAATCTCTACACCAGTTGCAGAGTAAATATCAAATTAATATTTTCTATTAATGCAAATGTTCCCATATTAAAAGGCTCAGGCCAATATGTAAACATTATTTACTCAGATAAGTAAGCTTACCATATTTTTGTTCTCTGTATATTTAATAGTAATTTGGGTCTTGATGTATGATGTGGAAGACATAATCCTTTCAAACTAGAAAAAATGTGGAAAGCTATTGGTGGGTGAAATTTTCAATTCTCTTATGATTTTATATATATTTCCTATGAAGGAATAATAGAATGTAACACCATAGTTTTCAGTAGTTCATTCCCCAATAGCAGCTACTTAAAATGGGAATGAACATGTGACCTAGGAAATATTTGTGATTACCCATTTAAAACTAAACCAGACTCTAAACTTCCTAGGATATTTTTTAATTTCTTCATTTTATAAAGAAACTCAATTATATTTCCCTTTTCAAAAACTGAAAGTCAGTTTTTACTCACCAAAGTAACCTGCTTATTTTATAGAATTGATCTTTGCTGGTTATTTGGGTTATTATTTTTATTCCTTTTTAAAGGAGGGGGTAGTAGGCAGAGTATTATATATTTTATTATCTTTTTATTCATCCTCATTTTCTACAGACATGTATTTTCCTCGTTTATTTTATGAGCCAGTTGACATGGTATACTTTTCTGTATCATTTGTTTTTATTGAATTGTAATCTGCGTTAGCAAGGACATTTTATTTAAAGAAAGAATGTTTCAAATTAATTACAAAGGAGTACAAAAAAGACGGAGCCTAAGAGTTTCTCACTAAACTCTTCACATTGAAAATCTAGATTATCATATTAATGCAACTTTTGAAGGATGTTGATCAACATTTGCCTTACGTCAGCTTTCATTTCTTTGAAAGTCTTACACATATGTGTACATTAAAAGTAAGAGTGCTTTATAATGCCATAAAATAACATAAGAAATGCCACTCACATCAGTCCCCTAACCTATCCAGCATAACATTTCTGTAAAGGACAAGCTGGCAAAGGTCATGGCTGTCCTCTGAAAGAAATATCAGCCTCAAAATAAAACAGGTAGCCTGAGGCAGAGACTGCCTGCCCCTCACTAACATCCTTGTTCTTCTCTCTTCCTGGGTATACAGACAGACTACATTTCCCAGCCACCATTTCTATTAGGTGTGGTCATGTGACTGAGTTCTGGCAAATGCATAGGAAAGTGTGAGCAAATATGATATTTGACACTTTAGGGCTTGGCCTCTAAAACCTTCCCACCCATGATCCTCAATCTCATTCCTCATCCACTGGCTAGAAGAAAGCAGACCCAAGTATGAAAGGAGCCAGTACATTCATTCCATGGAACACTATACAGTCATAGAAAATCCAAAGAATTTGTAACCACATAAGCATATTAGAAATGTGGATCATTGTTTCTAAGCATAGAGCCCTAGACAGGGCATCCCCATCCACGATTCCCCTACCACTGGTTCTCCACCGCCTGCAGGCATAGTTAATTGGACCAGAATTGGATATCCAACCTCAGAGGCAATTGTATTCTCTCAGAAATGTAGACACAGATAAACAGCTAGGGAAGCCAAGATACAAGGTCATGTTGAGCCAGAGCTGGAGATACAACGTAACAGAGGAACAAAGAAAGATCCCATCTGGAATGAAGTTTGATGATGAAACATATATGCAGAGAGAAGTAGAAATGAGACATCACGTGTCCTCAAAATGAAATAGAATGAGGGAGAGAGTTCTACCTTTCATTAGGCCTGTCTGTACTTATTTTATTCTTTTTTCACTGTGAGATTACCACGTACCTTTTAAAAAAAAACTTTTTAAAAATTTCATTTGGCTTTGAAGGTTTTCTCCTCCCAGTAACCAGATAATTTTTAAGGCAATAAGCAATTTTCCATGTTGGGAAAAAGCAGGATTCATATATATTCTACAACCACAATTGTGCGCCATCTCCTTCCACACAAAAACAAAAACAAATACAACCCCAAATGCCTACTCCACAGAAATCTGATATGAAAGAAAGCACATAGAAATCTTAATAGTAATTATCTCTGGATGATGGAATTTGTAGTTATTTTTCCTTGTAATTATCTGCATCCTTTCTATTTTTGAAATGAAGTTGCACTATTTTTATAAGGTCCATCATGACCTGGCCTCTATGGGCCTGTCAGCCTCACTACTGCTATTGTCTCTGATTCCCTCTATGCGTCTGGCCATCCTATGTCATGTGTGTCTTCCCAAATGTGCCATTTTCTTTCAGGCTTCTGACAGTCCTTGTAAGCTTTTTAGCAAAGAATGATGTCAGAAGAGCTAAGAAATACCCAAAAGTAGTGTAGGTCTAAAGTAAGGCAGGAAAGAAAGGATAATACGTGAACACAGGGACACGAAGCATATAGGAGAAGAGAAAGGAATAGAATAAGAAAGAAATCTTATTGACAGGTAGGTAGGTGGATAGACAGGCAGATAAGACTATGTTTGCAAGGGTAAGAGGATTGTTTGTTAGTTGCTTTGGGGTCACTCCAGCCTCCTTTGCTATAGGTTGTCTAGATCTGATTTAAATAAATAGTCAGCAGTGACACTGTATTTTTCCAGCTTTTTGCATTGCCAGAAAACAAGCCAATTAAGTGTAGTACAACTGGGTATATATTCAATATGTCAAAAACATATTCCTCTTGCTTAAGACTCTCACACAGAAATGCAGGATATGACAAGTTAATTGGGGATAAAATTATATGAGGAATTGCCATTGTATTAAAAGGAAAGCAATGGGGAGAGGCTTAGCGCTAAATGGATTAGTTTAATGGTTTCCAACCCAAATTACACTATAAACTGGAGAATTACCTAACCCCTCTAACAAAGGCCTCAGAAGAAAGGAATAGGAAGAGGGAAAATGGGAAGGGAAAAAAGAAACCGTAAGAGTTTGAAAAGGGTTTGCGTAAAAAGTGAGCAGGTGACAATAGATTTTGCCTTACCAGTACGTGGCCTAGGTTGAAACATGGAACAAAAAGAGTTTTTCAAACTGGAAACAAAAAGAATGTTTCTCAGCTGGGGACGAATTGGCCCATGGGCAATATTTGGCAATATCAGGAGATATTTTTGTTGTTACAACTTGGGGGAGGGAGCTACTGGCATCTAGTGGGTATGGGACAGAGATGCTGCTAAACATCCTAAACTCCCCTGTGCATTCACAGAGCAGTTCACCTCCTCAAGACATACAAAACAAGGAAATATTCAGCCCAAAATATAAATAGTGGTGAAGTTGAGAAACCTTTGTCTAAAACTATTAATCCGATTGGAACATGCACTTTTAAAGTATTCACCATTTGTATGGGAGGGAATTGGTCACCCTTTAAAGACTTCCAGAAAAAGATTTTCTTGCCAGGAACTCTTGATCTTATCGTCCTCCCAAGCTCACAGCTGTTCCTCCTTGAGGCTATTTGCTCGTGGGATTGGTGTATCATTCAAACAAATACCCTGAACCCTAGGGCCAGAGAGCATATACAACACACTCATAATTGCCTCAAACATTTACCCTTGCTGACCAAACAAGGAAATCTTGGTAAGATATGGAGAATAGAAAACATTTTCTATTTTTAATTTTTAAAATTTCTTTTTAAATTGTACCCCTCATGAACCTGTCATGAAGCATAAATACAAAACCTGAACTACCAATTAAAACATGTAGAAAATATAATGATGACAGCAATTGAAACAACATTAACTTCCCTTAGGTTAGGCCACTTAAGAAACAGTCAAATTCAGCTTTGTGCTGTGCTCTAAAGCTCAGTAACTACAATCCCACTTGAGCACGAGAGAATTTGTGGAAACCAGCTTTCCTTCCACTGAAATGTTCTCTCCCTTGTCTCCTGATGTGTGGATTTGAGAGTGCAAAGAGGAAACACTTTGGTTCACTTTAATTATTCAGAGACAGCACAGAGAGATAAACAAGGTAAGGTCAACTTCAAGAGTATAGTGATTTCATGCCCTCTGCTGACCTCCAAATATGTGTCTATATTTGGCAAATATAATATTAAACGTGAATTTATTTTCTCTATAAATCATTGTCAATACTTAGAAAAAAATCATCATGCATTCAGAGGATGCAGTATAAAAATGGTTGGTTGGAATGTATACTCATACTAGATAGCTTTATCTTTCATAGGAAACATAAAATGAAGTTATATTTATTTCATAATTAGACTGAGAATAACAGTATAAAGGAAGTTATTAAAGTTCTACTGCAGCTTCACAGTATGACCCAAAGCACGGTAGATTTCTATATAAGGTGCTGCATTTTGAATCCTGTCTCTATGAAGGGTTTTGTTTTTTAAATTCATTTAACAAAATTTTATTGAGCACCTATTGTATATCCCAAAAAATGGCTTCAGAGACTAGTCTTTCACTTGCTTAACATTGCCTCCTTAACTACACTTGCCTGCCATTATCCCTACCCCTGACAGATAGGGAAGTGTGGTGTCTTCTTCATTTCCTCTTGGCTATAGGAAATTCTGAAGGAATCATGACTGTTCAACTTAAATTTATCTCACTTATTTGGGGACCTCACTTAGAATCAGTAAACTTGGAATTAATTAGAATCCAATTAACTGGAAAGCTCACTTGAGCAGGATTCTTTCAGTGGAGGAGCAAGTGACAAGAAGGTAATTCACAGAATGACAAGAGATTGTAAAGCCAGAAAGGACCTCAAATATTATTTAGCTTCATTCTCTCATTTGACTGTTGAGGGAAATGAGGTTGAGAGGAAGAAGAAGATGTTATCGAGGTCACATAGCTATTTAGTGGCAGAATTGGATTTGGACTCAAGGTTTCTAACTCTAAATCCAGCACTTTTTCAAGTGCTCACATGAGGCCATTCAAAATTTGCAAAGGATATCCTGGGACCACTACATGGTGTTTTGCTCACTCTACAATATCCTCTATATCTAGACCACTGTATGATAAAAACTCACATTTAAAGGATAATTCTGACATACTATAAGATTTTCAATTATAAAAGATTAAATTATGGTCATTTGGATTACAATGGAAAATAGATTCATATTTAAGAATGATTTTCAACGAGAATGGCAATTTATAAAAAGTTCTATTTAACCTTAAGCTAATCACCAAATCCAGTTAACCAGAACTCCCCAGTTTTCTGGGCATTTAAGTTCATCAAGATTTTAATATAAATAGAATAAAAACTAGATTATATCTCCAGGCAGGGAAACTTAACTGAATCATAAATATTCACTGAAAGACAAAAGGAGATGACTTTGGGTTCTTTACATACCTGAGACAAATTGTTACAGTACAAAGAGTGTTAAATTAGTTCATGGACATTTGCATTACAGCTTCAATTCTTGCTCCAACTGCCACATGGACATGTTATTAAAAGTTCCCGGCCGGGCGCGGTGGCTCACGCCTGTAATCCTAGCTCTCTGGGAGGCCGAGGCGGGTGGATTGTTTGAGCTCAGGAGTTCAAAACCAGCCTGAGCAAGAGTGAGACCCCGTCTCTACTAAAATTAGAAAGAAATTAATTGG
>CAUYSK010037418.1:0-106650 GCA_963575035.1 Avahi laniger
TTAAGAAGAGACACTCTTACTAAATCTCTTGGGAATCAACATCAAAAATTCCAGGAAGGCTTTGAATACTCAAGCCTGTAAAATTGAACTAAGATTTTGATCTCTGTTTTTAAAATAGCCACATACAAAAAATAATGGGAAGGAGAGGAACTGAACTTATAACTACCTTTGGTATAGATCCAAGAGTAAGACTTTCAACTAATTTTAATTAATTCTAACAAGGGTAAACCAAGAAAACCAGGAGTAAAAGCACTTCAGGCTAATAAAACAACAAATGAAACTAAAAATAAGTGTTATATGTGGTATATAGTAAAGAGAAGGTATAAAAATAACGTAAGTCTGAATCGTAAAGAGTAACACGGCCATCTAATTTGTATTATATGCAGTATTGTTTTTGGTATTTAGTATTAGTATGGTATTAAGTATTGGTTTCAAAATTTAATTCCATGGATCCCTAAGGATTCCAGAGGGCCATAGAACAGGAGTAGGGTTGAAGCACAAAGTCAGAGAAAAATGCTCTGCATCCCATCAGCAATAATAGATTGATTATATTTATGCATTTTATTTGTCTATATAAGATATGAATTTTAAAAAGTTTAAAAATTTGGAGAGTCATGGAAATAGCATCAGCAAGAAAAAGATAATCAAGTATTAGTTTTAAAAATATCTTCTCTTCCATGGAGGAATGGAGGGAATGATGGACCTTGAAGTCTTAATGCAGTTTGGAGGTGGATGTAGTATTCCAAAATGATGAAAAATGTCCAATATAAATGAAGCAGCAATGGTGATCATAGGATGAAAAAGTTCAAGACATATTAAGCAAGAGGAAATGATATGTTCTTGTGAACTGTGGGATAGAAGGATTTAAAGAACAATTAGAGGACAGTGGATGGAAGATGGAGTACAGAATTAAACACGAATTTTGTTCTTCAGTGATTGTACAAATATGGGGAAAAATAAATACTAGGCATGATAAAAGTAAGTTGTCTGAGAGCATAAATGATAGTCTTTAATTGGTGGGAAATTATATTCTGAAGCTCATAGGAAACATGAAAGCTGAACAAAGAGTCTTTAAGGGAAGACTGAAGAAGACCATAGACTTGGTCGCGTTGCCTAAAAGCAATGTTTGATGAAAGACTGCTAAAGATAAAATCCCGAGAAACGTTAGTATTTAGAATATTGGCAGGGGTAGAAAAAACATCAAAGAACTGAGAATGCGAGTCTAAGAAGTTAGATCATTATGCAAAGATGAATTATGCTCTGGAAACTAAAGAAGAGTGAGCCCAAAGAGGAAGAATCAAATATTGGAGAAAATATGAAAGATGAGGTTTGAAAAATGTTTATTACATTTGTCAATAAGAAGCCTATTAGACAGCTTAATTAGAGAAGTTTCATTTTAGAAGTCAGAGTGCAAACTAGATTTTAGTTTTCTGAGAAGCAAAAGGAAAGTAAAAAAGAATGAATTTTTTTCTAACGACCAAACAATGAACAGAGGAATCATATAATAGAGATAGGACTTTACTCTTTGAATATTCAATGAATTTGTCAAATCAAGTAAACATTCTAAGAGAGTTTTGCAGATGATAATAAAAATGAGTTGAACTTAACAAACATTTGTATCAGTGAGGATGGCTAAACTAGACTGCAGCAATAAAATGTCTACACATATCAATGGCTTAAAAACACCAGTAGAACTATCACTCAAAGTATGTAAACAATGCAGAGACTCAGGCTGACAGAGATTCTATCCTGACACATGTTTCTGTAATTGATAACGCAGGGGAAAGATGATGGGTGTATAGCACAGGCTCTTACACTTCAGTCTTATACTAACATTTCATTGGTCAAATTAAGTAGCATGGCCTTGAATAACTTTTAATGAAGACACCTGAGTATAAGTAGAAGGGAGGCAGATGTATTTGCCGAATGATGTCTACAATTTACAATCATGTGCTCTGTTTCACTAGAGTAATCTAACCAGAGGCCACACAGTCTATCTTCCTCTGCTAACATTCAACCTTCCTCTCTACTCCCCACCTCCCCAAAATCATTCCAGCTAATTTTAATCAAAGGGCTGAGATGATTTCAAATGAGTCTAAATCTGTCATGTAAAAGTGGAAGGACCACTAGATTATGCAGTTTAGAGCATGCCTACCTAAGAGAAAGGTAAATTCTTCTCTTGATGTAGACATCAGAGTCCATAATGCACCAGATTTGTTTTGACTCCAGCAATGGAGGTCAAAGTTGTGTTGTTGAGTTAAATTAGGTTTTTCCACCTTCCCCTGAATTGTATATCTTAAGATTTAAATGAGTTCAGATACTCGTATAAAGCCCAGAGACATTCCCAAGGTTTGCTGCATGTTGTCTTTACAAAATACATTAGCAGTAGAATTTTCAGTGAAATTGAACACTAGAATAGCTCTTAATCTTGGAAATTAGTATGAATGGAGTTTTAGTGGCTTAGGGTTGGGCTGGAAAACAGGCTGATACAAGGGAGGGGAAGAAAGCCGTTAGAAATCATCACAGCAACGTAGAAATGAAGTATAGATTCATTAATAGTTATACAAATATCTCCACTCTATTATTGGATTCCAGAAAAAATTTCTGAAAAAATTACATTATATAATGTAATTAATCTGCAAAATGGAAACATATTATAAAATTGGTAACAAAACACCTAATATTCATGCAATGATTTATACTTTTCCATAGCTTTCAAATTCAAAACCTAATGTACACACATTAAAATAATCATAAAAGCTTTAAATAACATGTGATTACATATGACTTTGCAAATAAAACTGAAAGTGTTGGTGATTAAAAATATTAAGATAACCATTTGGAAGAATACAAAATGAACTGCAATAAACAAGCTACCCTGCCTTGCTAAAAATTGTAGTTAATTCAAGAACTAGATTCAAGGAGAGATTTATTGTCATAGACATACTCGTTATAAGTAACTACAGACAAGTAAAATCACAGAGCAAAGCAAAGGTCAAATCCAGAACATCAGTTGAAAATAGGTGAAGAAAATAGATGGAGAAATGCTCTAAGGTATGGCACCAGATCAACAGCCTTAGGTGTTGAGCAACTGGAGAAATGTTCCCAGTAATCACAAGTTCTGAACATGAATACATGCTGTTCAGTACTATGATCACGGTTCAATGTACAAGAATAGACTTAGAATTCTCCTGAAAGCAATATGAATTGAATATACATTATAATGGGTGTGAATTTAATGGGAGCTCTGGATCAGTGTACTATATGAAACCATTCAGCAAGCAAAAAGAAAGAACAATTTCCCATTGAATAATTTGATTATTTTCACCTCATTATTTTATCTTTAAAACTGGATAACTGGATTGATTGACACTAACAGTACTGTTGGGGAGATGGAAAACAGGTTGATTGACTTCCTAAGAGACTTTCAGGTACGAAATTCCTGCTTGCAGTCCTTAAAAATTGAGACCTGGTTCTCAGGTCTAATAGCTCTAAATCTCAAAATTATCACACAGGTAACTTCATAAAAGGTTTACTGTTTATCTGGTTATATAATGCATTAATTGATTTATACCAATGTATAAAATATCAAGAAAGTCTATTAATGATATTTAAAAATCTATTCTTTTATCTGTAAGAAAGTCTAAATGAAAAATAATTATGAGAATTTAAAATGTTATTATAATAAAACTTTGGAAGCTTAAAGCTATCCATCAACCTCTGCATATCTTCTGTTGCTATTCTCATTCAAGAAAATCTCTTCCAAATGGACATTTGACTACAATAATCCTGCTTAAATTCCTTAAAAATTCTCTATTGCTCACAAAAATATTGCCCAAAATCCACCAGTTGATCAAGCAAAGCTGAGTTCATTGGATGTCATATCTTCATGGAGAATATCACATTGAAGAAATATTCATTTTGTCTCATTATGGGAACTTATGTCACAATACTCATACGGTTTTATAACCTATGCTCAGTGATTTTAAGACAGATCATCCAAGGCAGAGGACCAGTTGGAATGATGGAGATTTCATGCAAAATAGCTATGTATTGCCGAGAAAGCCTTAATAAGCAAAATGTTAGTATTGGCAAATAAGCTAATTTAATTTTTTCATAGTCTAGTCTCCCAGGAACAAATATCCTCTCTAGTGAGCAATTAAGTTATTTCATGAATTACAGATGTTATTTAGCACAGAAGCAGGAAAATTAATTTGGTTGCAGAATTGTTTAGCAGAGACAGAAAATGTGTTTGGTCCAAAAATTTCCCCTTATGTTGGTTGAAATCCTCAGTCCTCTTTTTGTCATTCTTTAGCCTAAACAGAATCATTTAATCACAGGATTTGATCAATATAGTTATGCATCATTGTCTTATGTGTAAAGGTTATGGGTAGAGTTTTTGATAGTGTTTGTTCCAATCTCTGTGTCAGATTTTCTTGTTCTTCCTTGGAAGACAATTGTTATATCATTAAGATAAGGGTGTATAGCCACAATAAAGATTCTGAAAAACATGCATTTGAGCACTACAACATAGACAAATATTAAGAGAACGATTATGATTAGAGTTTGCTGTTGATTTCCAAATACGAAACTGAGACTGCTAAGCTTAAAAATCTGTAGAATTGATTTCATTCCTAACCTAATGACCTGTAGAATAGATACAGAGATTTTAGTTTTCCAGCTGTTTGGCCTGTGGCAATGTTTGCCATATAAAAAGTCACTTTGTGTTTGAACTGCTCAGGTAAGCAAATCATTTCTTACAAGAAAGTGATACCAAAAGGATCTGATTTGCCACTCAAGGGCTACAAAACCTACAGCTAGTTGATTTAGTTGTATGGTTTAGGCAAATAATAAGCAAATTATGTTAGATATTGCACTGATACAAAAGAATGACAGAGAATTTAAAAAGCAATATCATGACTAAGAATATCATTGGCAGTAACTGTGTCAATTAATCTAGAAATCTTAACCAGAAGAATCAGAAAAGAGGGAAAACATGAAGATTAAAACATTGCAATTTGTATCTCATGTGTATCTTATTCTTTGCTTTTTCAGTCAATGCTACTTCTTAATAACCTTCTTTGATTAAAAATCGTCAGCTATGTATCAGTTTGTTAGGGCTGCCATAACGAAGCACCATGGATTGGGTGGCTTGAACAACAAAAGTTTGTTTTCTCCTAATTTTATAGTTCACAAGTCTGAACTTAAGGCGTCAACAGGGCTAGCTCCCACCAAGGGCCGTGAAGGAAGGCTCTGATTTAGGCCTCACTCCTTTGCTAGTAGATGGCAGGCTTCTCCCTGTGTCTTCATATAATCTTCCCTCTATTGTGTCAGTGTCAAAATTTCCTCTTCTTATGAGGACACTAGTCATACTGGATTAGGGCCCACCTAATGACTTCATTTTAACTTCATTACTTCTGTAAAGACTCTATTTCCATTTGAGTCATATTCAGGGGTATTAGTGGTTAAGAATTCAACACAGGAATTTGGAGGGATCAAGAATAATTGTCATTTGACTTGATGCTCTGTCTTCTGGGCCCACCATGATGGCATCCCTTCCCCACTAGCCCTGGGTGTGTTCCCACCCCGCACCAGAGCTTGAAAGATGGGTAAAAACACAAAGTATGTGAGGTGCCAGTAAGGGACTGTTTCCTAATTATGGTTGAAGTTATCCTGCTTCTTTGCACAACTATTTTTTCTTGCATGCTGGTCATAGTAAATTCTATAAAAACATTGTTAAGTGAGATATCTTATCTTCTTTTAAACGATTTTTGGCAGTATTCCCTTGTCTAGCCTCATGCAATCTTATACTATGCATGTGAAGCTTAATATTCAGCAGTTTCCTCAATGGAAGCCGTGTACAGAACTTAGGGCTTATTTTCCATATACCTCCCTTGTCTTTGTTCTCTTTCCTATGAAGTTTAGCTACCACAGACCCCTAGAGTGTCAATCTGTCTCTCCCTAGCTTAGAAAGGACTGCAAAGTTCTGCTTAAATTCTCCTTCCTATCACGGTGGCCTGGAAATTTTTTCAGAAAGAAAGATAACAACATCTTGCGGTTTATCTCATTTGTTCTTCTATCAGGGGTCACAGTTCTGTACCGCCTCTCTTCAGTTTCTGAGGATAATTATTTTACATATTTTATGAAGCTTTCTAGGTATGTTCTGTGGGAATGTCACTCCATAGGTTTTCATCCACCTATCCTAGCAGTCTAGCCCAAGAAAGATGTGGAAATCATAGCCTTTATCAAGTCAACCCCCTGCCTCTGTTTTTCTTAATTATTCATCTTTGAAGACTTCGTGCACTGTCCTGACTTTACTCAGTAGATCACCTGCTGCGTCATTGGCTTCAATATCTTCAGGAAGTGGTCTTGATTGGCCCGATAAAGATAATAGAGAAGCAAGAGTATCATTCTTCGTATTTTTTTCCCCATAATTAGGCCAGAAGCCCCCTGCTCAAGGTTAGTACCATCAGTTTATCTACACTACTTCAGTATTCTCTATCACTACAGTTTTCTCATTAATTCCTTATTTTAACCCCCACCCTCACCTTATCCCACTCCTATAGTTTCTCTGGAACCTTGGTGGAATGAGCCAACAGTGTATTCTATTACGGTATCTTAGTAGGAGCCTGAAACAAAACTGAATTAATGAATGAGAAATTGTTTATTGAAACTAGAGAGATCAAAGGAACTAATGCCTTGTATTATTAAGTTATAGTATTCCGACGTGCTCAATTAGGCAGAGACATATTTTGTCCCAAGGATTCTCAAGGTAGTTACAGTTACAGATTTTTATTCATTCTCAAATTAATAACTATTCATCAGTCATAAAATAAAAAGTCTCTTTCTTTAACTTGTTTTGTTAAAAATGCTGTAAATTGTCTTTTAGTGCTGATTTAGACAAATGAATAATCTCAATAAATAAGTTTTTAAATTTTAGAAGAACAAATTTCCCTTACATATTTCTAAAACAAGGCCAATTTTGTCCTCTTTTTTGCCAAATTTCATTGATGTGTAAAAGGGAAATTTGCTTGTCCGAATTTGGTTCTCAGACATTGCTTTTTAGAACATAATCTTTCTTTACTTTACCCACAAATATCTATCTCCATGCTGTGCTTGATTTTTTTCAGTAAGTGGCTCCCATACCTCAGATGCATCCTTTTACTCCCCTGCTGCTCTGTGCCCTGGAGGCTTACACTAAAACACTGCATTTCTTATGCTCCTACGTCAGTCAGTATGCTATTGTATTTAGCCAGTGAGAGATACTGACAGGAGAAAAGAAGGTAAGAGGTAAAGAAAGATTGGGATATTTCTTCCTCTTTTTCTCTGTTCTGCATGCTGTCCAGGCAGTAGGTGAGTCTCTCTGACTTTTTTTTCCCTCCTTCTACTGGCCAATACTCAAGGTTTCCAGTTCTGCCTGGATTTCAGAAACATACTATCCCCACTTTCTCTCTTTAGCCTCAGGGCTATTGCTTTCAGCTATTGAGAGTGTCTGAATGTCTCAGCATTCCTTTCTGGGATGTTTCTATTGCCCACGTGAAGTTTTACCTTCAGTATACTCTCTTGAATTGTTTGTATTATTCTATTTGCTACTGGATCCTGACAGATACACATATATTTTATAAGATTATATTTTTAAAAAAGGTAAGAAAGCACAAGTTTGTTCTGGGTAGACTTAGAGAATGGACACCGTGGCAGGGAGTCAGTGTCCCATTTAACTGTTTCCTTGAGTGATTCTGAGGTTCTGGTTACAGTGTTCATTCAGTCCCTTTATTTATTTATTTTTTGGTACTTGTTTTTTTAATTATTATTATTATTTAAGAATATTACAGGTGTACAAATGATTAGGTCACATAAATTGCCTTTGCACCACCGCATCAAAGCTACAAGTGCGCCCATCCCCCAGACAGTGAATACCACACCCATTAGGAGTGAATACAACCATCCCCTTCACCCCTTCCACCTGCTTGACACCTGATGAATGTAACTTCCATATGTGCACATAACTGTTGATCAGTTATTACCAATTTAAAGGGGAGTATATGTGGTATTTGTTTTTCCATTCTCATAATACTTCACTTAGAAGAATGGACTACAGCTCCATCCAGGATAATACAAGAGGTATTAGTTCCCCACTTTTTTATGGCTGAATAGTACTCCATGGTATACAGATATCACATTTTATTAATCCGCTCATGTATTGATGGGCACTTGGGTTGTTTCTACATCTTTGCAATTCTGAATTGTGCTGCTATAAACATTCGAGTGCAGATGTCTTTTTTATAGAATGTCTTTTTTTCCTTTGGGTAAATACCCAGTAGTGGGATTGCTGGCTCAGAAGGTAGTTCTACTTGTAGCTCTTTGAGGTGTCTCCATATTACTTTCCACAGAGGTTGTACTAGAATGTAGTCCCACCAGCAGTGTATGGGTGTTCCCATTTCTCCACATCCAGGCCAACATTTGTTGTTGGTACTTGTTTTTAAGTCAACCCACTTATTAGCTGTTCAGGGGACTTACACTATCTGTTCCTTCTACCTCAATCACATTTTCTCTAGTTCTTTTTTTGTGGCTAATTCCTCTTCATTCCTTAGATTTCAGGTCATATCATTGTCTCAGGGAATCTTCCCCAGATCTTTCCATAAGAAGAAGCGCTTACCCCTGTCACTCTGTGGCACATCTACCTGGTCATTTTCTTATCTCATTTACAATTTCCTTGCTTTTCCTTTTATATCTCCTTGTTTATTACTTGTCCGTCATCATCTTTCACAGATATATAGTTTATGGGATCACTGTTTTTTATTTTCTTGTATAGTATTTAAATCCCTAGCATATAAATATAAAGACTGCCACAAAGCCATTATTCAATAAAAAAGCAGTATTACTTCAGAAGCTAAGAAAATACAGTGTTTGGAGAAATATCGCTATTTCCAACTTACGCTTATGTATTTTTTTCTTTTTTATTTCAGCATATGCTTATATTTCGAGGCAAAAATTTTTCAGTATTATCTGCTTTAGGAGCACCGGAAAACCATTAATGTCCTTAGTTACTGACAGTGTGCTTCTTTAAGTGACAAAGAGGACAAGGATCTGTAGACTAAACTCTAGCTGAGAAGACAAGGAAATCTGCTATTGATATTAATATCATGTTAGTGTCATTTGTACTCACAAGTTGATAATATATGCAGGCATAAATTTCCCATACTTAAAATAATTTTGATATCTAATTTAAATAAACATAAGATAACATTAGGGTCCATTAATTTTATTCACTTCACTTTTTGGCCATTGTAATTACAGTATTCAAAAGCCATATATAGATTTGAGATTGCATTATTTAAGTGAAATTGTCCTTGTTAGAACTCTGATAAAATACTTAAAATTCTCTTTCTCAGAAGAAGTAATGAGTAGAATTTGAAATGCCTTTTTGAGCTAGGTACAGACCTTCCAAACAGAGATGAATTAGTCTCTCTGTTATGTAGTCCCTGAGCACCATTTAAAATGATCAGATGTTCTTATGATCACAGAAAATCTCCAATGAAGTTTTGTAGTCCATCAGTGCACAAAATCAGCATTTTTTCAATTAGCGTAAAAGACCGAGTGGCTGCACAAATTTATCTAGTAAGAAGAAGATGACAGAATTAGTAAGAAAGCTGGTCTCTAGTGGGGAAGCCAGATCAGTGAATGATATTAACTTCTATTTTTCTTTTTCAAATCACTGCATAGTGAATTGAATAATAAGTGAGTTGAGATATTGAAACAAAACAGTACTAAATGTATTTGCCTTATGAAATCCAAAACATTCTAGTATCTGAATAGTATTTTCATTTTTTTCACCTTGAATATATTATAATATACTATGTATTATATACTATATATATTATATACCATATATATATATTTTATACTATATATAGTTGGGAAAGTACTACAGGATTTGAAATAATGTAAACCTGAGTTTAACTTGCTCTATTCTCACGGCCAGATCAACATAGTTATACTCTGCAGGCAATCATGGTAGACTTACAAGGAGATTTTAATGACTCCTTCATAAATATTATATCCAGAAGAATTTATAAATGGTGCTAAAACTGTGGCCTCTGTAGTATGTCTGTAACTTACATTCATATAGAAGATTACAAAACCACTGTCCTAAATAGCTGTCTTTTAGAAAATATTAATAGTAAGTGTAATAATTTCATCAGTCTTTCCCTTTGTCTAAGTAATAAAATTTACAGGAAGCTTTTTGTTTATTTACAGCCATTAATTGACCTCTAGGCTGCATGTTGAATCTTCATTTTTCTCTTACTTTGATCCCACAGTACCCAGTAAGTTTTCTTTTTCAAGTGATTTTCACCATTTCTTTTTCTATGCTTCTTATATTTTAGCCCCACTGAAACATTTAAAAAATATAATTAGCTTTATTTACTCCTCATTTTACTCTGGATTGAATCAGGAATACTCACATATGAAGATTAAAGTGACTCAGCAGGCAATATAAAAAATCCCCAGTAGTGAACAATAGGCACTCGTCTTCTAAAAAGAAGACCATAAAGTCTGATAGCAGAAAATCATATAGGCTTTGGAAGAGGAACCATCAATGGGAAGTTAAAGTATAGCAGGGAATAGGAAATTTCAGCAGACACATGGATCATGAAGTCATTATAATACCATAAGAATTATCATAATAATAATAATTATTATTATTTTTGACAGAGTCTCACTCTGTTGCCCAGGCTAGAGTGAGTGCCCTGGCATCAGCCTAGTTCACAGCAACCTCAAACTCCCGGGCTCAAGTGATCCTCCTGCTTCAGCCTCCTAGTAGCTGGAACTACAGGTAGTTGCCACCATGCCCAGCTAATTTTTTGTTTCTATTTTAGTTGTTCAGCTAATTTTTTCTATTTTTAGTAGAGACAGGATCTCATTCTTGCTCAGGTTGGTCTCAAACTCCTGATCTCAAGCGATTCTCCCATCTTGGTTTCCCAGAGTGCTAGGATTACAGGCGTGAGCCACTGCACCTGGCCCATAGGAATTCTTATTTATTTATTTAGAAACAGAGTCTCTTTTTGGTAGAGATAGCGTTTTTGTTAGAGATAGGGTCTAGGGTCTTGCTCTTGCTCAGGCTGGTCTTGAACTTCAGACCTCAGGTGATCCTCCTGCCTCAGCCTCTCAGAGTGCTGAGATTATAGGCATGAGCCGCCTCTCCTGGCCAAAGGAACTCATTTAAATGGATAGGAGTTAGCATCTGAGAGATCCTTTAGGAGGTATGGTGACCCACTTACAACATCTGGATATAGAATTAGTGCCATATATGGTGGGGGAGGTAGATAACAAGATGAAGTTAAGGAAGAGAGGACATATTTCGGGGAGATGTGGCAGATTTTAGTTTTAGAATAAGAAGAGAATGTAAAGTCTTAAGCAATAAGAATGAAATATTATGGGGAAAATTAGAATCCAATGTTAGAGTAATATGCTAAGCAAATCTGTTAGATCTGATTAGATGCTGAATTCGTGAGTTACTGATATAAGACTGCTCAAAGCTTGTGTATAAATCAAAGATTGGTTCAAGCATATCATTTTCATGCTGTTATTTCAGTCCCTATGTTTCTCTATTCCTTTTAAATCTAGTGGTTCCCACACAGCCCTCTGATGAATTATCTTTATACCTGTAAAGCCTTACCTGAAGCCCCCTATGTGGAATAATACAACTCTTTTCTGAAATTACAATAACACCTTTGTAGTACATGATCTATTTTAATGAAATTTCAACTAGATAAGGTAGAAAGAAAGAAAGCTAGAATAAATTAGTCCACAGTTGAATAGTCTAGGTGAAGAATGAAGAATACTTCCTGAAAAAACAGAAACTATTACACAAGTGTTTTCAGAAAATTCTATTATTACTAAGAGAAAGGAAACATACACAGAATAAAAATGACAAAATAAAGAGAAGAGATTTCATTTATTATTATTAGGTGTTCTCTTTTGATCTTAGTCATTTTTTTCTGTTATTTCCCCAGATCAAGTTCTGTATTAGCCTGTGTTTAGTTTTAGGATGAAGAAACTACTTAAATTCTTTCTAGCAGAAAAGGATTTTATCCGTTAGTTGCATTATTTCTGAATTATTAAATGGATTGAAGAAAATTGAGCTCCACAAATGTGTCAGAATTTTACCTTGTAGTTTCCTGAGACAATCAACAAGAAAATAAAGAATGAAGCAGGATCGGTACAATGTGTCAGTGAGCATTCAGTTAGGAAAACAGCTAGCTTTTTCAATGGAGAGTATTTAATATAAGGAATTGATCTAACAGATATTGGAGAATTTACATGACAAATAGGAAAAAATGAAGTAAGGTAGTGGTAATAAATGAGAATACAGATACTGCCTTTGAAGTTGGAAAAAAAAAGGGGAAAAAAAAGTTCAGGGTTTTCAGAACTTAGCAGCCAAGAGTAGGATCCTCACAGATTGAGAATCGGACATTAGAAGAAGGAGTGCCAGCCAGCTAGTCTGGTATCCCGGTAGCAGGAACAGGGCGACTTGTAAACTGTAACTCAAGTCTCAAGTCACGAAATGGCACCTGTTACATCAGAAGCTCAACGTAAGAGTCCCACAAGATCAGGGGTGAGATCTCTCAGGAGGTGGCACTGTCTGTTGATGCTGGTGACACGTTTGTTCAGTGAAGGAGTGCGAAGCTAGAAGTCAGCCTAGTCCTGGTAACCTCCTCCTGGCGGGGGGTGATGAGGTTGGCTGCGGAAGAACCAAAACAAGCTAGAAATTGTAAACCACTGCAACAGCCAGGATGTAGCAACACTGATGAAGTTTCACTGACAGGAACAACAGGGAAGTTGAAATAAGGGAGTTCCTTCTTTCCTCCTCCCGCCTTTCAGTCTCCCTCCAGTGCCCGTTCTGGGAAAGTGTAAGAGGAATCCGCATGAGAAAAAACTGTAGGCTGCAGAATCCCCACACCAACATCAAAAAGCAAAGTAGAGAAGTATGGATTGAAAGCTGAGAGTCGAATAGCTTCATAACCAGCACAAATAAGAAACCTAATTTCAAATTCTTATTAGGACTCCTAATCCTGAGAAATGTTCTAGCTTCATGGCTCAGTGTTTGAAAGAGACAAAGCAACGTTTGGCTTTATAGCTGCAGAGAAAGTAAGCCAAGTGATTATTAAGCACTAAATAGCCTAATATAATAATTGACTTACAGGGCTTTACTGTGGACTATTTTGTAAGCTCACCTTTGTAATTGACTCTCTATGAAAGGGATGTAGGATGGAGGAGCGATATTGTAGTGTGCTAAGGCTGGCCAACATTGTTTGCTACGCCATCCATTGAGAGGTAGACTTTAATTTCCCTCTCTAGAATCTGAGCTGGCCTTAATGATTTGACCAATCAAATGGAGCAAAAATGACATTCTGGAACATCTGAAGCAAGGCCAGAAGAATCTCTTTAGCTTCCTTTCAGGTCTTTTAGCACTCTTTCAGGGAGCCCTGAGCTGTCCTGTAAGTCTAACTACAGCACTGTTGATTCTTCTTACAGGTACTCGGATCGACAGTCCCAGTTGAGCCCAGCCTTCCAATTATTGCTGCCAAGGCACAAAACACGTGAAGCAGACTACCATGGATCCTCCAGACCAGCCTTTCTGCCAAATAAAGAATACTCTGTGCCATCTATTGACAATATACGGAATGGAAGAGTCAGCCTGCTTGAATTCATGGTCCACAAACTGATGATAATAAAATGATTGCTGTTTTATGCCACTAAGTTTTGGGGTAGTTTGTTATATAGCGAAAGATAGTGGAACAGATATACACGGAGGCCAGAGAGATATGCAGAATTTCTGTGAGATGTTTTTTAGGAAACATATAAAATACAGAGCACTAGTTTTCCAGTTTACTCTAAACAGTTTTTTCCACATTATTCTTAAAAGAATAGCTAACTCTAAAATAAGAAGAGAGGATAGAAAGCATGTGACATACAATAAATAAAACAAAAGGAAAAAGTTACATAAACAAAAATAAAAGAAAATACTTCTCCATTCCCTCAGGGGGAAAATGGACTCAAACTAAAAAGAGAAATATGAGGTAATAAAATGATGGAAAGAATAGGAAAGGTGGTATAAAAAACTGGAAAATAATATAAAATTTTAGATAAAGAATTAAGGGTTTCTGATTTATTGTAGGACAGAAAAGTTTGTGGAAGGCCAATATTTCTAGAAGAAACAACTTCAACAATGCGATAATATTTTTTAAAAATATGTGTAGTGGCATAAGGAATCTGGAACCAACAAAGACTAGAGGGGCAAAGATTACAAGGAGTGAATAATTTAAAAGAGGCAACATGATGATCTGTAGATTTTTTACCTGGAGAGAATTTGTGATGCAGAAGCTGTGCATGATGGGAGATTTAATGTAGAATCCTAAAAACTCTGAAAAACTGCAGGAGGAATTTTTTCAGTCTCATCATTGTAGGAAATAATATTAAAATATAGGACCCTTCCAGAAAGGGTCCCTGGTGAAACAACAGGCTTTTAATCAAAGACCAATACCCCAGGAAAAGGAGCAAACCAGATATAAAATGAGCCTTATACTAAATGTAATCCAGCTTCAACCCATCCTAATCCCAAACTGAATTAAAATAATCACTTCCCCCATTTCTTCTTGCTAGCAGTGAAGATAGTAAGCTGTCTCTGAGAAATGATAATATATTGTACAAAGTCATTACAAATATACCTCAGTTTATCTACCAAATCATTTTGACGGGAATTCACGTTTTTATTTTGGCTCCAAAATACCTGCTGTAGTTATCATGTGTGGAGGGCAGACTATAAGGTAACCACCCATATTCCCTTTCTCATGGTGATCACACTTTTGTATAATCCTGTCTCCTGGCTTGAGCTGTAACTTTTGTTAACCCATAAAATATTGCAAAGATGTTGGTACCTTGATTATGCCATGCTAAATAAAACTTTGTCTTGCTAGCAGATGAAGTAAGCTGCCACGTGGCAAAGAGTGCAAGGACCACCAGGAGCTGAGAGCAACTTCCAGGCATCAAGAAGCTGAGATCATACGCATACACACAAAAGAATTCTGTCAACAATCTGAATGAGTTTAGAAGTGAATTATGTCACTGAATGAGCCTACAGAAAAGAATCCAGCTCTGGAACACTGCTTGATTTTAACCAGGCAGACTCATCTCAGCTGTGGCCAACTCCTAACGTACAGAAACTTCAAGATAATAAATGTGTGTGTGTTTTGCTGCTAAATTTATGATAATTTGTTATGCAGCAATTTGCAACTAATACATAGTCTTAAATAGTCTTAATATTTATGTTTATTTTCTCACAGAGGTGGTCTTTTGACTCCTTTAGAGGCTCTAAAAGGTCAAATTTGTGTCCTGGTATCTGCCTGCTAGTTTTCTTAGGTTGTTACTTTTCTTCTTCAGCTCATTAAACTCAGTTCTAGTTGTGGGAATACCACAAGTGAGGGATATTACACAAGATACCAGGCTGTTGGTTGGCAAGATTGTAGTAGCCTGGCCACCTGCCATCTGCTAATGTATTTTCGGAAAGACTTCATCCTCCCAGGTCACTTCATAACTTCTAAAATTTAGGGATAGGATGTTCAGTTAGCAATTCCAAACATATAGTGGTTTAGGGGAGGCAGGAAGCTTGAGCACTGCCTCATGAGGCCAATATTTTTTACTTTCCACAAATGTCAAGGATTTTTGGGGAACAAGATACATCTGGAATCTGCTGCATTCATCTCCCAACTTCAGGACTCTTTTTTTTTTTTTTTTGTGATTTCCAGACTTTTGATCAGCTCAGGAAAGTAAAATCTATGCAAACATTCTTTCTTCCAATACTACCCCTTCCCCTCGCCAAAACAAAGACTAACTTTAATCTCAGTAGCTGTTTGATTTAAAGAGACAGATAGGAGTTACCACTGGGGGTATAGTAAGCTGAATTCAAGTTATCTTCTTACACAAGTCCTCTGTGGATGAAATAGAGTCCATTTTAGGAATAAAAACATCCATCTTATTTTTTCATATACTCTCCTCTCTCTGAGTTTCATGCCCATATATTGATACCTTCTTATAAGGAAAAAACTCAAAAGTATTTTTTTCCCATGAACTTTCTGTGCCTTTTTTCCATTATCCTTTCTCTTGGATAAAATGTTATCTCCACACATCACCAAAGTGGTTTTTATCAAGGTCACTAATGACCTTCACCTTTCCAGTCCTAATGTACTGAATCCTCACCTTACTCACACACCCAGCAGTTCTTTCTCAAAACACATTCTTCACTTCACTTCTACACACCACACAAATATAGAGTGTATGACGCACCCTTCTGAGTCATTCCTGCCAGATCTTCTTCTTGTTACTCTTTAAATATTGAGTTGCACCAGAGTTTAACCCTTTATACTACTCTCTACTTGCACTAACTTCTTAGTTATTGCATCTAGTTCCATGGCTTAAAAATTCCATCAGTGCTGTAATGATGACTCCCATATTTTAATTCCATGCCTTATTTTCTCAGAACTCAAAATTCACATGTTTAACATGTTATTCAGTTCATCCATTTTGGTATCTGATCAGCATCTTAAATTCAAAATACTCAAAACAAAACTTTTGCTTTCCCCTCCCCTTACCTGTTTCTTCCCTGGCGTTGCCTTCTTACTAAATTATGGCACAATTCAACCAGTTGCTGAACAAAAAATTAGAAATCTTTCTCGACTCCTCTTTTACTTATAGCTACTTTATTAGATAATGCATTAGGCCACACTATCAAACTGTGTCTGAAGTCCACCAAATTCTCGTGAACTCCACCCTCCTGTTCTGGCTTTGTCTCCCTGCACATGATATTGGTCTTGCCTCTGCTAGTATCTTCAGTCTCATCTCCCAGTGCTGCCAATCTCACGCACTGTGATTTTGCCACACTAATGATCACCAGGTTACTCTAGAAGTGCTATCCCAGCTTCTCATTCAGGGCCTTTGTACTTGTTCTTTCCTTTGAATAGAACACTCTTCCCATACTTTGTATAGTTTGTTCAATTGCTTATTTCATGCATGTCTTGCCTCAAATATCACAATGGTATAATGGTGCACTCATTCTTTCTTCACTCTCTATACTTTTATAATGCTTTATTTTCTACATGGCACTTTATAAAATGGATATTATAAATAGTATTTTTATTGATTTTTTCTTATTATGCTAAATATATAATTCATAAGCACATATAATTCACAAGGGAAGAATATTTTCATTGTGTATCTGTAGTTCAGAGGTAAATTAGATGTTTTTTACATATCTATTAAATGGAAAAAATTTATTGAGAACAAGAGTGAGAATATACAGTTTATTAAAAGAATGTTTTTGAATAGTTAGTATTCCTACATAAAAATTTACTAGTATCTAATGTAAAAATATGACAGTCAAACGATTGAAGTGCTAATACATTGAAAGGTAATAATACTTTTAAAATGTAATAACAAGCCAAATGTAGATGATTCTTTTTCAAGTTTAAAAATTCATTGAAAGTGATTGTTCGTGTTTTGCTTCTAATTTCAACAAAATCCAATATTTAAGATAAGATTATTTACAGATGCTTATATATTTTCTTGGTATTAATATGTCATTTAATTTAATGGTCAGTGATAAACAACTCATCAAGAACTCTTTCAAATATGCAAAAATAAAAGAGCAAAGAGCAAACTTTATTGCAACTTAAATTACTAGACATAAATTATATATTTTCCTGAATATATCATGTTTAGTCCTTTTGTTTGCATTTATTTGACAGAATTTGTTACTATCATCCCTATACTGTTATATAAGTTACATTATACACATTAATTCCCCTCATTTAAAATTCATAACAAGTTTATTATTCATTCAATGAATATTTGACCAGTTAAATTTTAAGCTCCCCGAGGGCAAAACACAATCTGTTCTCATCCCAAATTCTTGACTACTAGATTCTTATAATTATGGAAATGTTTCTTGGCTCCATGAAGATGATGTACTTTTGCTCAAAGGGTTTTCACATGTATTTTTCTCAAATACTTTATTATATTTTTAATCGATGAATAAAAATTGCATATATAAATTGTGTATAGCATGATGTTTTGAAACACAAATAGATTATGGAATGGCTGAACAAGCTAATTAACATTTGCATTGACTCACATACTTATTTTTTATGGTGAAGACAATTAAAATCTACTTCCTTTGCTATTTAAAAATTCAATATATTGTTATTAATTATAATCATCATGTTGTACAACAGATCTCTTGAACTTATTCCTTCTAACTGAAATTTTGTATTTTTTGACCAACATCTCCCAATCTTTCCTCCCAAGTCTCTGAAAGCCACCATTCTATTCCCTCATCTATGAGTTCGACCTTTTTAGATTCCAAACATAAGGAGATCACGCAGCATTTGTCTTTCTGTGCCTGGCTCATATCATTTAACATAATGCTCTCTTTTCATTCATGTTGTCACAAATGACAGAATTTCCTTTTTAAGACTGAATAGTATTCCATTATGCATGTATGCCACTTTTTTTTCTCATTTAATTCTCACCAAACCCTGTGAGAAGTGCCTGATATTGCCAAAGAGGTTGTGTCACAGTCACTACCAAGACCATTTTACTGGTTATAAATCCCAAGAACTTTACATCACAACATACTGCTCTGAGTTTCCCGTCACTTCCCAATGTAATGGCTATTTTAAGTTCTAAAAACACTTGCATAGCATATTATGTTTAGAAACTAACATTTGTAAAAAACAAACAATCAAAAAAACAAAAACAAAACAAAACTTCCAACACTAAAACAATTGCAAAATTCTTGAAAAGGACCTACACATTTTTATTCTTTTTGTAAAATAAGATTCGGGCCGTCAATGAACAACTAGCAAGTTATATCTGTGTTTCCTAATTGGCCTTACACATAGGAAAAGTAAACTTTCTCTGGTCTTCATAACAGTAGGTACTGTATAATTTGGAGCAAGGCTTCCACAGAAGTTTGACTCCTACCCTCCTACAGAACCTAGGAGATAGGGGTGCTGTCTTTTTTGATGTTTAAATTTCAAAGGGATGGTTCCCAGGCCCTTGAGAAAGGCAAAAAGGAATGCATCTCAAAGGGGCAGTGAAAGAATTTAGGATTAAAAGTTTTCTAAAATAGTACTCTAAGAAAGGAATGTCAGGACCTAGAGTCAGTCAGAAGCCTGTTTGTAAGTTTAGTCAAGATGAGGGAAACATTAAAGCCATCTTGGTCTGCCAACTGCCACAAAGCTTCCCAAAAAAACCCAAGCTATAGAAGGGAACACAGCCTGACCACCACTTTGATCGAAACCTTGTCAGACCTTAAGCAGTATGGAGATCATGACTCAAAACAAACAATACATAAAAGAAAGAAATACACCTCTCTAGCTATTGAATAATACATTTAAGGAATTATTTTTCTAAACTGATATTCCAAGAATAAATCTTTAAGATTAGAATAAAAAGGAAAAGATTATAGCAAATCATGAACTCACCCACTTGATCCCCATCTTACTTTAAAATCTACAATTTCTTGAACCTTTAGGATGGATTAAAAAATATCCACTGTTGACTTGGAATTTATTTAAAGATATCAAAAGATGCAAGTAAACCAAGAAAATATTTACTAAATCTTCACATGCATTTCTTCAAATATATATCATCACTATATATTTGTATAAATCATTCTATTTAAGTTAATGTCATTCTTTAAGAATTACTATGACTTTTCTCTGTGCTTATGTTATTTATGATTATTGCACATAATTACCTCAACTGCTAAACTTCAATTACAATATGCAAAAAATGTATAATTACTAGAAGTTTTTTTTTAAAAAAATATGTTGTTGAAATTGTTAAAAGTAGTGACTAGAGATTATTTAAATTAATAAAGCAGGCTGATGAATTAAAAGCATTGTTTATAGTGTCAACTGAATTGCATATAAAAATGAAACACACAAAAGCAGATAATGTGAGGTTACACTTATTGACATCTTTCAAGTGTCAAACATGAAATAAATATTTTCAATATGAAATAATTAAAGCTTTCAACCAGCATATTCTGATGGCCACACTTTAGATAACTGTGTTACCACTATACCACCTTAAGGTTATCATCCTCCATGGTAGCCAAATCCTACAGAAAATGAGGAAATACTGTAAATAAAAATAATTAAAAAGAGAAAGACTCTCTTGCTTCTTCTATTGGTAGTTGCCTGAGATATGTAGAGCAGTATACGCTGTCAGCTGCCAATGATTGGAATTTGCGGAATGCTCCATAGTTAGCAATGATCATTTCAGCAATAATTTCCAATTTTCATCAACAATTTCCAGTTTTCATCATCCACCAATTTATTTTTGCATCCAGAAACAGTAATTGTTGAAGGAAAAATATTTCTGAAGAGTCAGTGTATTGGAAACGTTAAAGTTATCTAAATTATTAAATAAAGTATACAGACAAAATCTAATTTTACTTAATTTCTTCTTGTATGATAGGATTGCAATGAACAATTATATTATGAATATGATTAGGAAAAAGAATATGGATTGAGAAAAAACAAAGACAAAACAGGATATATTCCAAGAAACATCTATACAGTATCATTGGAGGAATGAGCCAATTTTCTGGAAGATGTAAATGTTTTGGCTGGGGATAGCAGTCATGCATGTTAAACCAAAAAAGAGCAAGGGAAATGAACAGCCATCCAGCAGTGAGGATAGAAGTCAGGGATTCTGAGTAGAACAGTACTAGGTAAAAAGTTTTGGCTTAGGTCCAGAATTTTGTTTCTCAATTGCAAAATGATTGGGGTCAAAGTAATCTCTTAGTAGAATCGAACCAAACTTAATAGCTTTTAGATGCTTTTATTTGTTTTTACTTTACTAACGTAACATATATTTTTTCTGGTAATACTTCAGGGAAGTTTGTAAGAATTCAGTCTGTCTGGTCAAACTGTATGTAGGCTTATTCAACCCAGTAGAGCAAGTTATTACTGGAAAAATTGGAGAAAGATCAAAACTCACATCTCTAGTATCCCTCTATATTAGTCAGCTTGGGCTGCCATAACAAAATACCATAGACTAGGTGACTTACACAGAAACTTATTTTCTTATAGTTCTGGAGGCTAGAAGATTGGGACCAGGGTGCCAACATGGACATGTTCTGATGAGGACTTTCTTCTGGCTTTCAGACAACCACTTTTCCCCTGTGTCCTTACACAGAAGAAAATAAGAACACTAATCCTATTGGATTGAGGCTCCACCCTTATGATCTCATTTAACCTTAGTTACCTACATAAAGACTCTATCTCCAAATATACTCATATTGGAGGTTGGGGCTTCAGCATATGGATTTTCAGGTAACACAAACATTCAATCCAACATAATCTGGTACTTCATCTTCTCCACACGCTTTTAACATGGTAATAAAATACAGCTGCCATATTAAGCCACTTCAACAATCAGTTACTACCTAGATTAATTGTTTAATAATATAGATCAGATAACTCCTAAACTTCACATGCATGGTGACTTTTGTTGTGCGTGACTTTTTGAATCAATTGTTATGATATTACACAATGAAAATTTTTTGGAAGACCAAACTCTTTTTCATAATAAGTCTTTGCAGTATTATTTGAAGATATTTAATTCTTCTGCAGAGGAAAAAAATAAAACAAACAAAACAAAAAGTTGCATGAAACTACTAAAAGTGTTAATTACAAATATTAAATGATATAATAGTTTGTAATATATAGACAGAATTCATAAGATGCATGAAATAGAGAGTAAACCCATATAAGTCATATCGAAGATAGAATAAATGGAATATATGATTAAAAGAATAGAATAAAGAATACCACATATAAATAGAACTGGATGGAAAAACATCATCATAAGGTACAGATCATTCTATTTCCAAATTGATAGCTATACCATCCTTAAATTGGCCCCCTGTGGGTGACAACTAACTGGTATGGTATCATTCTGGTCACATACATGTTTTTCTCCAGAAAGGGACATAAAACATGACTATTCATCAGACTATTTTGGGAGATACAAATATGGCAAGGGGTAGTTGGCCCTGAGTCACTGATAAAGCAAACATGTTGGCTCTGTGCTTTTTCTGTCTTCTGAACTCCTTCACTCATCCTTAACTCAGGTATTAAACTCACGTGATCAGAAGGAAAGTCTGATATGAGAGAGAGAGAGACAGAGAGAGAGAGAGAGAGAGAAAGAAACATTTAAAGTTCAGTGTACCTTCTATTCCAATTTCATGCTGTCCTATATGTTAACATACCACT
Organism: Avahi laniger; assembly: GCA_963575035.1. NCBI lineage: Eukaryota > Metazoa > Chordata > Mammalia > Primates > Indriidae > Avahi > Avahi laniger. Next base: position 22,344 of record CAUYSK010037418.1, read on the forward strand.
TCTCTTCTCCTTTGTTACTTGCTGTGTTTTAAAATAATGTATTATAATAAGCCATGTGATCTCTGCATCTTAACTTGGTTTTTGATTCTGGTCTCTGGGATAACCTGCTTGGTAATATACTTGGAGGCTGCCACAGTAGCAAGGTAACATTCATTCCAAAGGACACTTTCGTTGTCCAATAGAGTATGACGGGAATGACATTATCATCTTCTAGACTTCGGAAACAACCTTCTCCTTCAAATATTCTACATCTAGTCACCAAGCAAAATTGAAAACAGAATTGCTTTTTGGGTAGTGAACTTTTATAGATAGACTGATATATTTATAGATGTTTGGATAACATTCCTTAAAATGCCAAGGAAATTAGAATTGTCACATATGGAAATGTTTTGGAAGAGAAAACTATTATTAATATATTCTTCAAGGTCATGGTGGGTAGCACTGAATAATATGCTGCATTGGAATGACACTGACTTTCTGAATATTTAACATAATGCATGTCAGTCACCATGGCATGTTATAATTAGCTATGTTTATTTTTTAAAAAGAAATTAATATAAAGCATTTTTTGTTATGAAAACCTTTTATAAATGGTACACATATAAGGAAAACCATATTTTTATATTTTTATGTATCTGGTTTTATATTTCCCCAAATCAAGATTTAAGCAAAGAAAACTGAAATACCGCATATTGGTTTTTGATATGAACATAAGTGTATAAAATGTAATTATGTTAACTTTTCAATAATAATCATGGTCATCTTTAGAACCTAGTTATAGAAATAACCACTGACTTCATTATAAAATTGTGATTAAGGAACTGAGCTGATGAGCTACAGAAAAAAAATGTAATCTATTACAGCATATTTAGGAAGAATTTGGGTTAATTTTTAGATTGTGATCAAAGAAAAAGATTGTCTTACTTTAAAGTCAATCAAGAATTTCGGGTGTCACTTGGGAAAATCTAAAGATATTTTATATTTTCTATTATAAGAAAATGAAATAAAAATGAGTTGTATCATATGTGAACTCTGCTTAATGATTTGCCATAGGTGAAAACCATTTCTTTGAAAACAGTAATGCTCAGATTAAATTTACATATGTGTGTATATGTATATATTCATGATAGTTTCTCCTTATCTGCAGTTTAGCTTTCCAGGGTTTCAATTATCTCCACCAAAAATAGATGAGAGAAAGTCAGAGACCTCATTCACATTAACTTTTATTACAGCATTTGTTATAATTGTTCTACAATATTATTAGTTATTGTTCTTAATCTCTTACTGTTCCTAATTTATAAATTAAACTTTCTCATGGGCATGTATGCATAAGAAAAAAGCATAGCATATAGAGGGTTCCTTACTCAGGTACCATGGTTTCAGGCATCCAATGTGGATATTGGATCTTATTCTCTGCAAATGAGGGACTATTATACATGCACATATGTGATATGCTATTCTACATGATGTAGAGGGCAAACTACTTACCAAAATTTTGATTGCTATTCAGTTACTCTTCCAGATGTTTCCTATATCACCTCTGCTTAATATGGCAAAGAGATGCTTAACACAGTCTATACTATGTCCTTGAAAATTCATAAAATTCTAGACAAAATTTCCAGGTCTACTAGGACCTGCTGTTGCTAGGTCATGTAGAGCCCTCAGACATGTAGAGCCTTCAACATGGACTGAGTTGCTCACTTTTGAAGGTTGTACCCAAATGGAGGTTTCCCAGACTATCCAGAATTTTCTGTGTTAAATCTTAATTCCCTGTCACCTCACAATGCAAAGAGATAGAATTTTCAGGAGCTCCAGGATTATAAACTCTTACTTATAGTTAATTTTTCTTATTAAAACAGAGAAAAGGACACACATACACACTCACACAAATATACACACAAATTTACTTTTTAAAATTATAATGAGAAATTTTTATGGTATTAAATTTTACATGTAAGCTATTGATTATTTTTATACATATTCCCACAGAGTTTAGAGGAAGACATGTAATTTTTAAATTATTCATTTATAGGATTTTTTAAAAAATTAGTGTAATCTTATATAATTAGTCAATATATAATTATTCATAAAAATGATTTTACCAATGCCATCCCATTTTGCTTTCAAAGCTAGCAACAGAAATGCAAACTAAAATTTCAATGAGTTATGTCTGGGGTGGATACTCACTACTGAAAAAAAACTTTGAGATTATTTGCTTTATTTCAAAAGTTGTGTAATTTTTAACACACTCTTTAACAAAAAGTATATAATATTATGAATACAAATTCTGTATAAAGGTGAACTTTTATTTAAAACTAGAAAAGAAATCATGAGTATTTTTTTCTGAAAGATATAACCATATGATCACACATGGAAAGAACCTATGCAAGAGTGTCATCCTGCAGCTTACGCATTTTGGCTGTCAATCTCTAGCTGACAGCCAGCAAGGTAACAGAGAACTCAGTCCTACAACCACAAGAAACTGAATTCTGCCAACAATCTGAATGACCAAGAAAATTTACTCTTCCCTAGAGTCTCCAGAATGGAGTACAGCCCTGATTAAACCTTAATTTTAGCTCGGTGAGACCCTTACTAGACTTCTGACCTATAGTACTGTAAGATAATAATTGTGTGTTGTTTTAAGATGTTACATTTGTGGACATCATTGTGGCAGTGTCTTCGCCCATTTTGTGCTGCTATAACAGAATACCTGAGATTGGGTAATTTATAATGAACAAATTTATTTCTTACAGTTCTGGAAGCTGGGAAGTCCAAAATCAAGGCACCAGCTTCTGATGTCCGGTGAAGGCATTCTTGTTGTGTCCTCACATGGCAGGAGAGCAGAAAAGCAGAGGAGCAGGCTGGCTGAAAGCTGAGTAAAACCTGTTATATGAAGGCCTGACTCTCATTAGGGAAGAAGGAGCCCTCATTGCCTAATCACCTCTTAAGGGCCCCACCCTTTAATACTATTAAATTGGCAGTACATGAATTTTGAAGGCAACACATTCAGACTGTGGCAGGCAGCGAGAGAAAATGAATTCAAATGCTCAAGAACTTACATAGGACAAATGAAAATTTGATTGGCATTGAGTCAATATATTTTTAAATAATTATATTTACAATAAAACACTAAAGAACAAAACATACTATTCAACAAAACTAAAACAAATATAACATAGTCATAAAAATATACATCATAATTTGATTTTTTAATGAAGTATTTATACAATACACTGTATTCTTTATCCAGGTACTCATAAACCATTTTGTTCTCTTTAGTATTAATCTTTCACAGAAGATTTTTGACAAAGTCTTTCAAATGAAAGCCTCCCTTTGCAGCCTTTCCCCATGGAACAGAACTTCAAAAAGTATTTTGTTTAAAAAGACTTTTTTTTATATTATGCCACATAGTTGTTCAAGTTTCTCCATCAGCATGTACTACTGGGAGTCATAAAAATACAGTATAATTCCTAAAAATTAGAAAAAAGCCAATAAAGTGAAAGACAAATAAAATATTAAATGTCATTCTTTTTACTTAGATAAAGAAAGACAGAGAGGACGGTAAGTTGCTAACAAGTTTTGAGTCTTAATGTATTTTTGTCCCTTTAGGAAAGCTGTTACAGATGCCACCTAGTTTTTCACAGTATGTTCAGGTATAGAGAAAACCAAGAATCAGAATGTTCAGGTAACTTGCCAAGGTCACACCCCTAATTCTTGATGGCAGTGAGGCAGTGAATGCCATCCAGCTTGGCCTATCTGGGAACTCATGCTCAGACCTCCTGCTGAGGTTAGGAAGTTTGGATAAAAATATGTAGAAAACTGAATACAATGTCAATGCAAGAATTTCTCAATTGTTCAGAGAAATAGGGAAAGAAGAGGTCATGATAATTGAACAACATATTTAGCCTTCAAATTTTATTTTTTCCTAATAACTTCTATTCTTTCCTTCCTCTTATCCAAGGCTTTGGCACAGAAGGGTTTTGGTTTAATCTCCTTCCCTAGCACCTTGCCTCCAGAGCTGGAGGTCATAACTGGCAACAAAATAGACCAAAGGCAGACATCAGGAGGCAAGAGAGAGAGAAGCCAGGCAAAACAATCAGTCACTTAAACATTCAAAATACAATTGTTTTTGACACTATCTTTATTTTTTACTGAGGAGTCAAGTTAGGCATTCATTAATCATGCAAACACTCATAAAGATGTGAGATGTGTCCACAGCTCTCTAAGGGCAGTTAGAGTCAAAAGTAATCGCAGCAAATTACACAAGGTCTGCGGTCCTTCCCCTTCCTCCTTCTTATCCTCTTTCCCTCCTTCCTCCCTGCCTTTCGTTTTTCTTTCTCTTCTTCTCATTCTCTTTGTTTGTTTGTTGATTTTATTTATTTTAATTCTGGCCTTTGATTGAGAAACATCTATATCTGTTGTAAGATATCTTAAACCCTCTCATACATTTCACAATCTCAGTTCCTTCTTGTAATGAACTTTGCACTTTCACCGTTTGTAAATACTACTATTTATCCTCCCAAGCTCCCTTCAACTTTGTTTAGCTAAATAGTAATAAGCAGTTTTAGGCAATGTTAAACTAAATTTTTGTTATAACTATACATATAGCATGTATGTGTGTGTGCACAGATGCACTTACAATTGTTTTTGTAATCTCAACTTTTCTTTGCAAAAATAAATATAGAACAAAAGATTTTCCACTGTGTATTTTTAAAACCTATTCTTGGTTGGAAACTTCAGACAATATAATCAGTGCCTTGGGCCATTTGTGATTGCCTTTTTCTCACAGTGTGTTCCAGTCTATCCCTCTGCTAGATTTATTAGTTTTCCTGGATCTTGTGCTAACCCACTACATAACAATATGTTGTAATATGAATGTTATTTAATTGGAAAGAAAATACAGATTTGTCAAAAAAAGACATTTCACTTTTACATTGAAAAATACTTTCTTACTAGGTGATTTAAATTATCAATTTCATTCTATTAACATTCCTCTTCTTATATTCTCTTTTTCTATGGAGGGCACTGTCATAGTTGCAACAACAAATCTATTATGTTATGATGACAAATGACAGGAGACATCACAGTTGATCATCATATGAAAGGTCTGTCATGTGAGAAATTACACTGATACAATAGTAGCCTCCACGTATACTCCCAACCAAGCTACTCCAGCAGTCACAGGACAGAAAGGCTCACCAGCAAATTAAGATGCATGAATCACACAGTTTGTTGCATAAACCTAAAAGGTATAGCAAAAATGCAGAGGAGAAGAGAAAGGATAAGCAGAACAGCGTGCACATGTGGCAGAAGTGTCTTGCTACCTGGATCCTTGTTTTGCCACCCATGTTTTCATATGGTCTGTCTTCCTCTGGCACTTTAGCTGTCTCTTCTAACAGTGAAATGAGATGAAAATGAGCTTTATCAGACAGAAGGTACCTGGAGCCAGTACATACTTTCTATATGAGTGAGATGCAAGGGCAAAAACTACCTGCTGATCAACCATGTGCATTACAGGGCAGAGGTACTTGATGCCAGAAATGCTATGCCAGGATGGGGGTCACACATGAAGGGCATGAATACCGGGTCTCTTATGTGATTCATGTATTTTTAGTGTGTCATTATCATCCTGTCCTCCATTTGTCCCATGTTAAGTGTATCATGAAGATTTATTATTTCTTGGTCCTTACATCCCTTTCTACGAATGTTTAGTACACACATACTCTACTCACATTATTTATGTTTAGTACATCCCCCAAACTCCTTGCTTCTATACTTAGTTTCACCTATCATTCTAGTATGTTTGCTTTTATTTTTATAGAAGAAAAGAATATTTTAAAATAATACTGCAAATGCACATAAAAAGGCTATTTAAATTTTGAGGAATAGTATGAAGCTGGATGAAAATATACATATATATATATATATATATATATATATCAGGAATATCTGATGAAGGAGAAAGACTTACTAAAAACTTGTACTAAAAACACATTTTCCATCCTAACTAAGACTCAATATTGCTTAAGGCATATTTTCTCAGATAAACTAATTAAACTCAGATAAACTAACATGGAAACAATAGAGTTAAAATATTAACAAAAGTATGTTTTAAAGATTATCCTCTTCCTAAATTTTTCTTGACTATAGAAAGCAGCTAAAGAGCCATATGTATCCTCTATTTGCAGTCCTCTTGGCTGTTAGTTGGATTTTCCAAATAAAGTTTATTACTGATCAATCTGCCATGTTGTTGCATCTCTTTAATTTCAGGTAATTTTCTTCTGTGACATTATTTGTTAGCAGTATTACAATGGACACAAAGCAGCACATGTTTGTTCTCCCAGTACTTTCCTTACATCTCATTGTTTTTGTTGTTAGAACCTCTATTCCACAGGCTCTGGTAGAGTTCCTGACAGATGAAGGAAGGAGGAGTGTGAGGAGAAAAGGAGCACCTTATAATCGCTTTGCTCAAAACCACTTAAGCATTTTTTTCTGACGTAGTGTCCTTCTTCCAAGCTTGAATATTTTTATTCTGTTTTATCATTGCATTATTACCTTTCAACAGTATTTTAGTCCCAAATCTACCCAATGTTCACATTTATCTGAAATAGCTCTTTTTATACTTCCAGTTGAGGTATAATGTTCTTAATTGGACTATCTAATAACTAGATTTGCTTAGATTTTAATGATATGCAAAGAACTATTGGTCAAATCTATTGGTCCAAGCACATGTTTGTAAAAAATGTATGCAGGCTCTCTCTTTACTTGTTGATTAATTATATCAATGCAAGTAGTCCTGGCAACATTGCAGGACTGAGTTTGGGGAGTGGTGTTTTCCTTTCTGACAGAAAGTGAAAAGTAAGAATGTTATCAAATTGAAATCACTGTGAATAAAATGAAAATCTCCTGACATGCCGTGTATATATGTAAGAATATATTGGGCCTCCAATATCTGTAATCTATTCTTTACTAATTGACTCATTTCAGTTTCTCTGTACTATTATTTCCTTTCATTTTCTTTATGGGTTCACATGGTTCAGGATTCTCCTTATTTATTTATTCAAGAAGTATTTATTGCAGAACTACTATGTGCCAGCCAGTGTTTTAGAACCTAGGAATATAGAAAGAAATAAACACAAAGCACTTGCCTACATAGATCTTACAGTGGGAGATACAGAATATGAATACATAGCATATTATAATGCAAAATCATATGTGTATGTATGCTTTCTACCTGTTGAATAAAGGCTTAATATAAGTAGAAGAACCAAGAATTTTGTTCTAATTAACTGCATGTATGTTCTTGTCATTTCCTAGATGGAACTAGTAAAGAAAAATCAGGTTTGAGTAGGAGGTACCGAGAAGAGTTAAGAATTTAAGGTCTTACTTTTGAGATGTTAGCAGAGATACAAATGAAGATGTCCAGTAGATATTTGAGTTAGACTTTAGAATTTGGAGAAGAGTCAATGTGGAGGATAGAAATTTGGGTGTAATCAGCATAAAGTTGATACTTAATGTCTTTTGGCTGATTGACATCAGCTGTAGAGTAAATATGGCTAGAGAAGAGAAGTGGGCAAAGACTGAGCCTAAGGCACTTCATATTTCAAAATGGAGACTAACAAGGATCAGTAAAGGAAATTGAGAAATGGTGCATGGTGAGGTAGGGAAAAAAAACAGGAATAGTGTGGTAATCATGAAATCAAATAGAAATAATATATTAAGAGGTAAGAAGGAAGCAACTCTGTTCAATGCAGCTGAGAGAATGAATAAGGTTAAGCTTTAGAATGGGACAAGAATTTTGCATTGTGGAATGCACTGGTGACTTTGACAAGATCAGTGTTAATGGGTTACTGGTGCTGAAAGCCCTACTAGAGTAGGATCAAGAGAGAATGAGATGAAAGAAAATAAAGACAGCTAAATAGATATCGAGGTCTCTGAGCATTCTCTTTCCCACTTGCATTCTGAACAAATTGAGAAATAAAAAAAAAGAAGATAGGTAATTCATAACCAAAGTAGCTTCTTCAGTGATTCTAGAAGCTAAATTGATCACATGTGTTTATATTTGTTGGCCAGATGAGTTTCCTAACTGAATTTCAGACTGAATTTCAGAATCCTACACAGACTTAACTACTCACTCCTAAGTTGTTCACCAGAAGGACTAGTGGAATGCACGAATCCAGCAGACCACCCATCGCTAAGTAGAAAAGGATAATTATGCTGAGTATACTTCCCAAATGAGATAAATAGAACACCTCTCCAGAGCAGAGTAAAAGAGGCAGAGAGAATCTAGAAATTACACTAACAAATCTCCTTTCAGATGAAGAAAACACCAGGAATGATAAAAAATCATTTTCTACTGATAATATTTAACACTTTGGGGAGATTTTTTATAAAAATGAGCAAAAGTGGAATGTTTGGCTAAAAGGAGAGATGAGCTGAAGGTGATATATTTTTTAACATATGAAACACAATAGCCAGTTTGTGTGATGTTCTATTTTTCTTCTTAGCATTTACAATTTCATATTTTGTTACAAATGCATTAGTTTGTTAATTGACTGTCTCTCCCACAAGAATGTTAGTTCCATGAGGGTAAGGATTTTGTTTTCTCTTTTTTGTAAGCACAAAATCTGTGTGTGCCTGGCATACGTTCAGTAAATATTTATTGAATGTCTTAATGATTTATTGAGTGTGCTCTCATATATCAATAATTTAATTTATTTTGAAAATGCAGCACAGTGTAATCTGCACCTGATATGAAAATAAAAGACATGGACTTTAGTCACACCTCTAACACTTATGTCATTTTGGGCAAACATTCTAAGCTGTCTGAGTTTCACTACTTGTTTCTTCTAAAAAATGAAAGCAAAAATTTCTTTCGAACCTCAGAGGTGTGTTTTAAAAAGCAATTTATAAAATAAATGTGAAAACTCTTTGAAAAGATCAACAGTAGAATATTATTCTGTCCCTATGTCTGTGTGCCTTTAAATCAGAAGGTGTTATGTAGACGTTACTCATCTCTAATCAATCAGGCTAGCACTGAAGTTAAACCATTATTTGTAAATAACTTGTTGGGCTGTGGTGGGGATCACATTAGAAAATATCTTTCTCAAAAAAAGGCAGATACTTAGTCATGCTATACATGTTTTTCAAATTATCTCAGCTTTTAGAATTAATCAGTCATAATAATGCTTTTTGCAATTTCAAGAAGACATAAAGTAGAGGAGTTCTTAACTTCCCATCTCAAAATTTGAATAATAACTGATGAATGAAAAATTCCTGGTAGTCATGTACAAGAAAAGAAAACAATAGGCATCCATTATCATGGAATAGTGTGGTGTCTTACAAAAAGCATAGCAAGCCAAGGGTAATTAGAATTTGTAAGTATTCAGCTCTTTGCCAGTGGATTATGCAATACTTTTATTGTTATTATTCTCAGTAAGCAACATTCAGTACAAATGTAATTCTATCACTTTATAAAGTAACAGTTAAGCAGCCTAGACTCATTATCTTCCCTCCTATTAATTTCCTCTATTTGAATCCTGCCAAAAGTCACCAGGAAGCAAATTTCTCAAGCATTCTCTAACTTTCTATTGATTCTCTCCACTATCACTCTGCCATCACCTCTGACTACAAATCCATTGGTATCAGAGGGGGTTAAGGTAATGAGTTTACAATATAGTAAAAATCCTGTGGACAACAATCTGTTTCTTTGAATTATTATATAATTGTTGATAAAGTAATCATAACTACCATTGCCCTGTCAAAAAAATAATAATAACACAGACATACAGAGGACAAAGCAAATAAAACTGTTTTCTTTACATTATACATATCTATAGTAAGTAAAAAATAAACAATAATAATAAAAAATTCTGAGTGAAAGAGTTATAAAATGTGAGAGGTTAACATATTTTCTTGCTAAAATAGCTCATCCACATATCCCTTAGAAGGAAATGTATAGTGTACCAACAAGAGATATTTTGGTCTAAGTAGCTAATGAATCATAAGTACAGACAGAGAAAAAAAGAAGATTAGCTCATCTCCACCACTGTATTTTCTCAGAAGCTGTCAAAAAATTCTTTATAAGAGCATACAGAGAAACAATTCTCAAGAAACATGAGAAAAGTTTCTGGAATATATAAAGATTATTCCCACCAAAAGGTGATACAGCAGGGGGAATTAGCTTTTTCTAAGGATTTTCACTCTTTTTTAGTATTCATCCTGAGGGGACATGACCCCAGAGCTTGCTGCCCCCCAGTGCTTTTGGTTTGCCATTTATTCTCTTAATGAGGACATCATAGTGCAGCCACAAGCATCACATATCAGACCTGAAAAAAAGCCAACTGTATGGCTTACCGGGTAACTTAATCTTCAATGTGCCGGTCTGCATATTTAAGATTGGGTATTGAGAGGATCATTCTCAACATTTTTGTTGTGTTTTATTTTGTACTTACTAAGTAGCACTGAATTAAATCATACTTATTAAGTATTTAGGGCAGTATCCACTAAAGTTTGCCATATACAACAGCAGGCATAACATATATGAACACATACTGTTATGTGTACAGTGAGTTTGAGTTTGTAAGGTCCCTTTTAAGATTCAGATCTTATCCCTTAGATAATCAACCTGGAATTTTATTTGTATTATATCTACTACCTTAGACAGTAAAATAAAGAGAAGCATGTATTGATGACAAGGAGAAAAGTTTCTAAAATGAGAAAAATAAAAGAGAATAAAAAATATTGAATGATATATTCTTTCATAAAAGTCAAAACTATTTAGCATTGTCATCCAATAAACTTTTACTGTATTGAGTTTGATCACAGTTTAGATGGTGAAGATTGTCTTTGAGATAAATTGGTTTTTGTTTTTCTCTATCAGGAAAAGCAAAGAACTTAATTTCAATTGTTATAAATAAGAGTCTCTGCAGTCAGGTCATAAATTAACTTTGAGAAAGAGAAAAAAAGTCCAAGAATTAGAAACACTGAAAGACATGACTACCTTTTGATTTACAAGGGGTGCAGATGCTTTATGGGAAAAAAAAAATCAAACATGCCCATAATGCAAGTTCAGAGATGTCTGTTGGACTTTTTCAAATGTCTGTTAAAACCCAGGAAGCCCACTACATAGGCTTAGCTTGCCCAAAAGTTACTACATTGCTGAGCCATTCTGGCTATGATGATGGTAGCATCTCACTGCTGCTTGAGTGCTCAAGAGCAATGATCATCTGTTACATAACTGCCTTGATATATCACATCCTTAGGGCACTGAGCAGCACTTTAGATAGAGTCTAAATATGCATGGGCATTTTACACATCTACTCCTGCTAAACATTGGTGGCTATGAACAATGCCAACAATAATTAATAGATTTATACACACATCAGGGAACATTAAAAATAAATTTAAGGAAGGTGCTTGGAATGCCCCAAACCAATTGAATAAAATCAGAAAATATGGCATCATTCATACTCAGAAACTATTTACATTTTGTTTTGGTGAGTGTGAGAGGCAAAATTCTAAAATGCCCCTAAGATCATCATCATCTTCTTACAAGTCCCCTTGAATAAATATATGACTGTGAATATGACATAATTTGTTTCTGTGATTAGGTTATATTACATTATAAAAATGAAAGGTCTTTCAGAAGTAATTAATATCCCAAATCAGTAGACCTATTTTAATCAAGTAAACACTTAAAAGAGACTCAGATCTTCTGGAACAGAGGAATATAAAAAAAAAAAAAAGAAATTCTCCTTTTGACATTGTAGAAACAGATATCCATGATATAAACTGCCTATGGAGAATACCACATATTAAGGACCTGAGGTTGGCCCCTAGGGGCCGAAAGGGGCCCCTGGCAGATAGCCAGCAAAATGACAGGAACTTCCACTCTACAACTGCAAAAAATTTAGTTTCTCCTTCAATGTGAGGGAGCTAAGTAGCAGATGTTTCTGTCATCAAGGCTTCAGATGAATTCTCACTAATCCACACTTTGACTTGAGCCTGGTGAGCCCCTGAGCAAAAGATCCAGCTACCCATCTCTGGGTCCCCCTGACCCACAGAAAGAGTAAGATGATAAATTAGTGTTGTCTAAAGTTTCTAAGTTTGTTATTCAGCAATGGAAAACTAATATAGCGAGTAATAGAGGCAATCATAAATTTCTACTAGAAAAATAAATGTACCAGGCTAATTTGAATCAAGTAGTTTGCATAAAGTATAAAAAGAATGCTAACATGCCTCAGAACATACCCAAGATAAATCTAGTTCCTAACACCTCCACTGCTACTACCCAGTTCAAGTTATCATCATCTCTGGCCTTAATTATCACAATAATTTTTAAATTGGACACCAAGAAAAACTTTTTCATCTGGTGGTATATTTTGATAATAAAGCAGCTAAACTGATCCTATCAAAGTAAAAGGCATGTTATATTACTTCTGTACTCAAAATTCTCCAATGACTTCTCTCTTAAATAAAAGTTCAAGATTATAACACTTTGAATGTCTTCTAACTTCATTTCTTAGTAGTCTCCACTCACTCACTCTAATACCACCAGGGTATACCTCTAGTACCCTTTTCTGTTTATTTTCCTCTAGAAAATTTTTCACCATTTTAAATACCAAACTTTTTCTTAATTTTGTTCATTGTCTATCTCATCTCACCATACCCATGACTCACTAGAACACACACAGCACAGGATCAAGGAAATTAGTTTGTTGACTAATAAGTCCTTAAATGACTACCTAGAACAGTGTGGGTAACACAGTTGACACTCGATCAACATTTGTTGAATAAAGTATTGCAAACATCTATTCTCCCAGGAAACATTTCAATAAAAAGTAGGTAAGATAGTGCTTTCTCAAAAGAGAGTACTCATACTTTATCTACTTAGAGAAGATATGCTTATATGAATATTTATTCATATACAAATTGTGCATCTTTGCTTCAATGTTTAGAATGGCATATTTGAATCCCCTGTGTAACAGAGAGGAGATGTCTCAGAAAAATTAAAGAGTCGAATAACTCCCCTGCAGTTATTCGGATGTGACTTTCTTCTTTTATCCTATATGTATGGTATGCACTAATAAGCTAATTTCCAATTTGCTTCTGATCTGAATTTGAAGCAATAGCTGACCCTATAATACCCACTAATTTGCTAATCATTTAAAGAAGGAATGTATTTCATAATCATATTGAACAATAACAAGTATCCAGAGGCTATCTTGAGTGATAATTTGCTCTAATTCTGTGTTACACCTGAAAATGAATAAAAGGAAGAAATCAAAGGAATTGCAATGATTAAGGAATACATACTCAATGTATTAACTTATATTCAGACCACCACCCTCTGTATTCTTAATGTTATGCAAATAACAAACCATAGTCAATTGTTCAGCAGTATCAAAGAGACAGTACAGATACACAGAGCCTGAGTAGGCTGAGAGAAGTAAAATGCTGCCATGTGCAAAGTCCCTATTGTACCAAGTTTCTTTTTTATTTAAAATAATAAATCGCCTCTTTTAAAAAATAACAGATTCAGGGAGTGACATTAGCAAGATGTAAAAATATGAGGTCCAAGCCTTTGGCCTCCACAAAAACAGCAACTTAACAATTGTTCATAATTAAAAATACCTTGATATCTATATGAGTGCTGTAGAATCCAGTTGAGTGGTTTTAGTAGTCCCATAGAACACAAGATGAAAAAATAGTCACATTGAAAAGGAAAAGAATACTTTCACTTTACCCGTGTCACCCCTCCCTCAAGCCAGCAGAAACCAGTGCCAAGACCCACCACCTTGGCCTGAGATTTTTCCTACAGGGGAAAGAGAGAGAAAAGTGAGTATCCAAATTTGCAAGCCTTTTGGATCACTGCCTGAGAGGACCATTTCTGTCTCATCTCACCCAGCACACCAAGGAAACTGAAATGGCTAGATTAACTAATCCTGTCAGCTGGCCAGCCTGACCGTGGACTCTACCAACCAGTCAGCCAACCTGTGGACCCCAACAGCTGATCCATGTAAGTCCCTGACCCCTACTCCCACAGCTGGAACACTACATACCCCCATAGCCAGAGCCCCCATTCAGCTGCAGTGGATGCCCTGGGGATATCCACAACTAGTGAGTGTTGGCCTCCACAGACTGTATGTATGTACCCCCAAAGACAGCGCATATATTTCAGCAGCCAGCATTGATCTCAGCAGCTGGCTTAACTCTGCAGGAATGGCAAAAGGTACACAACACTGAGACTGTGCCTTCAGGAGGGAGGGAGAAAGTGGAAATTACACCAATCATCCTTGTATCTAAGTGCACTATCTTAGGGAAAAGAAGAGGGCAACCATCTTCACATGGCACAGATCTGTGGGATAGGTAGAAGGCACAGAATCCTAAGATGTCACCTTCAGGAGGGAGAAAGAAAAGTGAAGCTGGCAACTAACACTCTAGCATTTTGGAGAAATGAACTAACAAAAAGGAGCATGTAGATTTTCAGCACCTCATGTGGCTCCGAAGGATTGAGAGAGACATAAAATCCTAGGACTTCTTCCAAAACAGAAAGTAAAGGAGTGGAGTGGGAGTACGTCATACAAAAGGTTTGAGAGATCTCCAAAATTTCTAGCTAGTATAACTAGTGAAAAATTTCCCTACAAACACTGGTATGTGAAGACTAGAAGGGATGACTCCTTCAAATGTGCAGACCCCAATACAAAACTATAAGGAAGAGTCATAGAAATATGACACAAACAAAAGGATAGAATAAAGCTTCAGTAACTGACCACAAAAAATAGATATCTGCAAATTGCCTGAAAAAGAATTCAAAATAATCATCTTACAGAAACACATTGAGTTAGAAGAGGACAGATAGACAACTGAATAAAATCAGGAAAACGATACATAAACAAAATGAGAAGTTCATCAAAAAGAAAGAAATATTGAAAAAATAAAACATACATTTTAGGGATGAAAAATATAATGACTGAACTGAAAAATTCAGTGGAGAGCTTCAACAGCAGAATCGATCAAACAGCAGATAGGTCATTTTATTTTATTTTTTATTTATTTATTTTTTTAAAACATACACAGTATATTTGTGGTATTAAAATTTCATCAGTAAGTGATTAGGAAAAAATGTGCAAAAAGATTCTTCAGGGGGACAAAATGAAAAAAGGTACATGAGCTGTGGACAGGTGAGACTGTTGAATGTGTGCTGTGTGCCAGAAATATGCTCTCATTTGACCTTTTTAGTTTTTTGTTTTTCTCTTCATTGTTTTTTTTAAGCATATTATGGGGGTATAAATGTTTAGGTTACATATATTGCCTTTGCCACATATGAGTCAGAGCTTCAAGCACGTCCATCCTCCAGACGGTGCACACCGCACCCAGTAGGTGTGTATATATCCAGTCCCTACTCTCCCCCATCTGCCCAACACCCGATGAATGTTACTACTATATGTGCACCTAAGTGTTGATCAGTTAATATCAATTTTTTAATTTAATTTAATTTCTTTATTTTATTTTTTTAATTCAGAATATTATGGGGGT
Source organism: Avahi laniger (assembly GCA_963575035.1). Taxonomy (NCBI): domain Eukaryota; kingdom Metazoa; phylum Chordata; class Mammalia; order Primates; family Indriidae; genus Avahi; species Avahi laniger. The sequence continues at coordinate 37,884 of CAUYSK010037418.1, forward strand.
ACAAACATTTTGGTTACATATAGTGCATTTGGCTTGCCCAACCCAGGGCTACAAATGTGTCCTTCCCTCATACAGTGCACTCTGCTTCCATTAGTTGTGGGTTTACCACCCCACCCCATCCACCCCCACCTTCTGACCAGCACCCGATGGATATGTGAACAACTTAGTGTAGATCAGTTAGTACTAATAGGATGGTGAGTACATATAGGGCATGTTTTTCCATTCTTGTGCTACCTCACTTAGTAGAATGGGCTCCAGCTCTATCCCAGATAATATAAGAGGATAATATTGATCATCATTGTTTTTTTCTTGTAGCTGAGTAGCATTCCATGGTCTACATACACCACATTTTATTAATACACTCCTGCATTGATGGACACTTGGGTTGTGTCCACATCTTTGTAATTATGAATTGTGCTCCTGTAAACATTCGAGTTGCAGATGTCTTTTTTATAAAATGTCTTTTTTTTCTTTGAGAGGATGACCAATAATGGGATTGCTGGATCAAATGGTAGTTTTACTTTTATCTCTTTGAGTTATCTCCATATTATTTTCCATAGAGATTGTACTAGTTTGCAGTCCCACCATCAGTGTATGAGTGTTCCTATCTCTCTTCATCCACATCAACATTTATTATTTTAGGACTTTTTGATAAAGGCCGTTCTCACTGGAGTTAAGTGATATCTCATTGTGGTTTTGCTTTGCATTTCCATAATGATTAGAGACACTGAGCATTTTTTCATATGTTTTTTGGCCATTAGTTTATCCTCTTTTGAAAAGTTTCTTTTCATGTCCTTTGCCCACTTTCTGACAGGGTTGTTTGATTTTTTCCTTGCTGATTTTTCTGTGTTCTATATAGATTCTAGTTATTCACCCTTTATCAGATGTGTAGCATGAGAATATTTTCTTTCATTCTGGTGGTTGTCTGTTTGCTGTCACGATAGTTTCCTTAGCTGTGCAGAGACTTTTTAATTTGATCAGGTCCCATTTATTTATTTTTGTTATTACTGTGTTTGCCTTTGAGGTCTTCTTCATCAACTTTTGCCTAGGCCAAATAAAATACCTAGGAATATATTTAACTAAGGAGGTAAAAGACCTCTACAGGGAGCACCAGGAAACACTGAGGAAGAAAATAGCAGAGGATGTAAACAGGTGGAAAACCATAACATGCTCATGGGTCGGCAGAATCAACATTGTTAAAATGTCTATACTACCCAAAGTGATCTACAGATTCAATGCAATCCCTATTATAATATCAACATCATTATTTGCAGATCTAGAAAAAATAATTCTACACTCCACAAGAAACCAGAGAAGACCCCGTATAGCAAAAGTAATCTTAAGCAAGAAGAGTAAATTGGGAGGCATCAGTTTACCAGACTTTAAGCTATACTACAAGGCTATAGTAACTAAAACAGCATGGTACTGGCATAAGAATAGAGACATAGACCAATGGAATAGAACTGAGAACACAGATATGAAACTATCCTCATATAGCCATCTAATCTTTGACAAAGAAGACTAAAACATACACTGAGGAAAATAATCCTTGTTCAATAAATGGTGCTGGGAAAATTGGATAGCCACATGTAGAAGACTGAAATAGAACTGCTATATGATCCAACAGTCCCACTTTGGGTATGTAACCAAAAGAATTAAAATTAGGATCTTCAGGAGATATCTGCATTTCCATATTCATTGTAGCATTATTCACAATAGCCAAGACATGGAAGCTTCCTAAATGTTCATCTAGCAATGTGCAAATAAAGGAAATATGGTATATAAGCACAATGGAGCATTATTCAGCCTTAAAAAAAAAGAAAGAAAAGAAAACTCTGCTGTTTAGGGTAATATAGATCAACCTGGAGTACATTATGCTAAATGAAAGAAGCCAGACACCAACGGACAAATACTGCATAATCCCACTATTATAAGGAATCTCAAATATTGAAACTTATAGAAGCAGAAAGTAGAATGACGCTGGTCAGGGTCTTGGGGGAAGGGAAAATTGGTCAAATGATACAAATTTTCTACTGTACCATATAGTGCCTATAGTTAATGATACTATATTTTATACTTAAAAAGTTGCTAAAAGGGTAGATCTTATGTTAAGTGTTCTTGTTGTAAAAATAAATAAATATATAGAGAGTGAGAGGAAACTTTTAGAGGTAATGGGTATGTTTTTGGCATTGATTGTGGTGATGGTTTCATGGGTGTATACTTATTTTCAAACTCATCAAGTTGTATATATTAAAATATATATAGATTTTTCCATGTCAATCATACCTCAATGAAGTATGTTTAAAAATAATAAATTCATATTTTATTTATTTTGTTAAATCCATAAAGAAAACTTGTTTTATGTTAAATACACAAATCAAAGGGAATAGGACAGGAGGTCTTTGCTATTAAATAGACACCCATGTCCAGGCCACAATCAAATACAGTAGCTAGTCTTGCCCAGAAATACATCTCAAACTCCAATTAAAATGGAAATACGGCATGAATGCAGAACAATAGATACACTCATACACTGCTGGTGGGACTGTAAATTAGTACAACTTCTACAGAAAATGGTATGGTTATAACTCAAAGAACTAGAACTACAATTTGATCCAGCAATGCCACTACTGGGTATCTACTCAAAGGAAAGAAAGACATTCTGTAAAAAAGACACCTGCACTTGAATGTTTATGGCAGCACAATTCACAATTGCAAAGATGTGAAAACAACTCAAGTGCCCATCAATATATGAGTGGATTAACAAAATGTGGTATATGTATACCATGGTGTACTACTCAGACATAAAAAAGGAAAAAAATGATGAACTACCTATTGTATTATCCTGGATGGAATTGGAGCTCATTCTTCTAAGAGAAGTATCACAAGAATGGAAAAACAAACACCACATGTACTCACCATTAAATTGGTAGTAACTGATCAACACCAATGTGCACATATGTGAAATAACATTCATAGGATGTCGCGCAGGTGGTAGGGGAGAGAAAGGGATGGGTAAATCCACACCCAACGGATGGGGTGTGCACTGTCTGGGGAATAGGCACACCAGTGCAAAGGCAATTTATGTAACCAAAGCATCTGAACCCCTGTAACACTCTGAAATAAAAGAAAAAAAAGAAAAAGTAAAATGGAAATATGTATGAATAATATTTTGACAATGCTTAACGTGGAACTTCTGATCTTAGTGATTTTGTTTTATATCTAAATAATTGTCACTGTTCTTTTTTTGTTGTTATTCCTTTTGTTGGTCATTTTAGTTCATTTAATTAAGCATAATTCTAAGCTCATGCACCTGAGAAAGAAAAATTTGACTTTACCTAATGGGGAGGTTCCTCAAAGACAACCCTCAGAGGGAATTCTGAGACTGTTTCTCAGCGGGCTTATGTTAGGGTTATGACACTGTCTTATTCATTCAATCTGCTATAACAAAATACCTTAAACTGGGTAATTTATAAATAATAGAAAGTTACTTCTCACAATTTTGGAGGCTAAGAAGTCTCAGATCAATATGCCAGCAGATTTTGTGTCTGGCAAAGGCTCGCTTTCTGATTTGCAGATGGTACCTTTCGCTGTGTTCTCACATGGTGACAGGGACAAAAGGGCAAAAGGTTGAACTCACTCTCTCAAGCTGTTTTATAAGGGCACTAACCCCATCATGAGGGTGGAACCCTCATGGCCTAGGCACCTCCCTAAGACCCTATCTCCTAATGCCATCACCTTTAAGTTCCAACATATGAATTTTGTAGGGATACAGACTTTCACATCATACCAGAAACATGGATTTTAGAGTTAGAATCAGGGTTTCAATAAATAAACACCTTAATTAATTATCTATGCAATGAAAAGAATTCGGTTGTTCAAAAGTGGTTATAAAACTGGAAGTTCTGTATGTAAATCACATTTGCTGTTTAAGTATTTTATTTTATACACATACCCACATATAACATACTACACATATTCCAGCTAAAAGTGAAGTTTGTACAAGTAAGTGCACCTAATGGAATCTAGCCTAATCTAAAAACTGAATACAGTAATTTATTCTAAGTATAGTTTTGAATACCTAGAGAATATTCTATAGAAGTTGAAACTATTTTGCATAATTTTTTAAAAGTACATCATGAAGAAAATGGAAAATAAACTAATTACAAAATTTTCAATCTTTGTGCTTACTTTGTGAAACTCCACTTATAAGCTTCTAATTATCTGAACTATAAAAGATGGAAATGAGTTTTGAAATGTGCATCATTTTCATTCCACATTCTGAAATTTTTTGAAATTATAGCTTCATAGAAATTGCTTCACAAATTTCAAAGGTTTAACCTTTCCTTTTGGAGAAGTTATTAGTGCTATTAACCCATTGATAGAAAGGAGACCACAATGTAATGTAACGTTATGATTATAATCCCTCTATGGAACTTAAAAGATTATTTTGTAGCTGTAGCCTTTATCTTTGTTAATAAAATTAACATGAATGAAAATAGAGCTTCGCCATTCAGTACACCTTTTGCTTTTGCTGTTGTTAATTGAGACATAGAGTAAACTAAAATGCCTTCAGATTAGCAGTAACTAACAACACATATATAATCATACTTCCTGACCTCAGAATGTTAGACTGCTGGAATTTAAAAACACCCTTTTTCACACTTTTGATTGAGTAATCTCAGTGCTTATTGAGTACTTAGAAGAGATTAATGGAAAGCCGACACGTGAAAACCTGTACTAACCTTTCACTAATTAGTTTTCCTGACCTCCATGACATCCCCAAACAGAACAAAAGCAAAGGCACACAATTACAAATACCTTCTTTTTCACTGGATAATACCTGAACTATATATTTTGCTTTAAACATTTTTGGACTTTTATAAAATCCATCATCATAAGGAGTAATTTGCAAATATATAGTCATAAGTCATGCTTACTATGCCTAAAATAAGAAAAGTCCTAAGCCTAAAATAGTTATTTGGAAAAATATTACTATATTAAAAGTTCTGTATATAGTGACTTTTACGTGTAAAGTAAACTAAAATATCACCTAAGACCTATATGAGGAAGGAAGATAGAACATTGATACATTTTAGCCAGAGATAACAATCACTTTCATTTATCACCATCATGGGCAAAAGTAAAAGTATTACTTTCAAAGTTTATGTTTTTAGACCACTAATAATTTTTACTCTTTTCCTCTATAATTGATTCAAGTTTTCATACCATTCTTTAGTCATTATATATGCATATATATGCTTATATGTATGTTCTATCCAACATTTCATATATATGTATGTATGTATAAATGTGTCATTCTATCTAAAGCACAAAACTCAACTAGAAACCAAGTAAAAAACTTTCAGCCTTTAAAGAATGATCTCTTGTTTTATTTTCTAACTTCATTTTCTAACTTTCCATTAGCTCCTTCTTGTGAATCCAAAATTACATACATTTCTAACATATCCCAAGAGAACAGCCTAAACTAGATCCCATTTCCCCTTCAAGATACTATTATTTTTGTTTTTTCAATAGCACTTTTTACTTAAAAATTTTATACACCTGCTACTTTCATGTCTTCTCCACTCATTCTCAATCTTAAATATTGGTGTGTTCATTCCAAAACTTTGTTATGATTAATTACTCTCTTTATCTAAATGAAATCATAGCCCTTAAGGTGAGAAAGTCTGGTCATTCCTAACAGGAATTTTCCCAAGCTCGGTATCTTGTATCTAATCCAACAAACTTTTGCTGCACACCTCTCCTAAGCAACACGGAGATATTCAAAACGGAGTATATTATTCTCTTCCTAACTACATTTCTATAGTCCACATTGAACTACTGTGAATTCTTTTATCAATCTCTTCTGTTGTATAATAGTTTTCACCAGTTATATGCCAATAAATATCTAGCTTCTGAAAAATACTAAAATCTTGGACAATTACTATATTTAAGATATTTACTAAGTTCTTTTTCAGTCCTCGTGTATTCTGTAGACATCCCATCCTTTCCTCTAACACTGAAATAATATTAGCAGTGTTCACATTACAGAATCTTTTCTCCCCTTAATATTTCTGTGTACATGCAGTGTTGAGTTATTTGTAGTGAGTGTTTAGAAACATTGTCCTTAATCAACACTCTAAATTTCTGATAAATCATTTATTATTGATCCTTTTTTATTATTTCATCTCTTAATATCTTCTTAATTCAATGTTTGCCTTTCTGTTCTCATTCACCTAGTCATAAATAATGTAATTTTTGGAAAGCACCATAATTATGCAGAATGTCTGTGGCTATTGAAAGGTGACTAAATCTCAGGACCAATATTCAACTTAAAATTCAACATTAGAATACACAGGTGATACACATTTATGAATTATTTATTCCACAGACAAATACTCATTGGTACCTTTCAAATTACTAGAGTTTCTTCCACTATGGATACCTATTTTATCTTCTGGAAAACTCAAAAATTCCTCTTAATTTATTTAACAGGAACACTTTGCTTTTTTATCTTAATTTTAAAAATAAAATTAATGATTTTTCTATGACAAAATAACAATTCTCCCCTTTAATGAAACATGTAGTCACATGGCAGAAATTCTAATCAATATTCAGACTAAGGGAGGAAGCTATTTTGCTCCCTAAATTTGATCCTCCTTATTAATCTATGATCAGAGTATTAAAATTTCAAGTCTTTATAACCCTAGCATCAAGTCAGTTTGGCCAGGACTTTCTATCAGTCGTGTACTGTGTTTTGGAAGATTAGAATAGGTATACTAAAAAAAACTTATACATTATTTTCATGTGAGAGCCTTCATTTCTTAAGGGAAATTTTAACCAACTAATTCTGATTCAAAATAGTGAAAATTAAATTTCCTTCTTCTCTATCTCTATTTTATTCTCTAGTGCCTTTTCTCTCTAGTTACTGGTACAGCAAGACTTGGTTGGCATACTTCACCTCAGTTTATTATGCATTTTAGTGTGTTTTTGCTACTCATTATAATTCATATGATCATCCCCCTCTCAGAATTTAAGAAAATTGTTCTGTGCAGTCCTCCTTTTAAATGTATATGGTTAACTCATCATTCAGCAATGCCCTACTGGATCTTCTCACTGTGTGGTTAGAGTGGGCCACCACCAGGGAATTGCCTTTTTCTCCTTGCAATATATCTCATACTTTTCAGAAGTTGACTTAATATGGCAATGCACATGAGCACACGCAGAGAGATAGAAACAAATAACAGTAGACTTAATAAATAAAAAATGTTCTTATACAACAATTTACCTGTGTATGTCATAAATATAAGAGAAAAAATATGTCAACACCAATTGTAAGAGGAACTAGGCTCTTTTGTGAGTCATTCTATTAAATTCCAAGAACTGTGGTACAAACATACCAGCAACTAGGTGACTGAAAATAACAGAAATTTATTTTCATATGATTCTGGAAGCTAGAGTTCAGAAATTAAAACATTGACAGTATTGATTGCCTCTGGATCCTCTGAGGGAAAATCTGTTCCATAATTCTCCCTTAGTTTCTGTTAGTTGCCTGCAATGCTTGGCATTCCTTGACTTATTGCTGCATTGCTACAATTTCTGTTTCTAATATCACATCAAATCCATCCCTCTGTGTTTCCTTTGTGTTTCTGTTCAAATCCCCCTCTTCTTTCTGCTGTAAAAACACCAGTCACTGCATTAGGACCCAGCCTAATTCAGTATAAGCTCATCTTAAGTTGATTACAGGTACAGAGTCCTTCTTTCCTAATAAGATTGGGGCCTCCCTATATCTTTCTAGGGGCATAATCTAACTAACAACAGCCATCAAAATAAATTCCGAAAAAATAAATTACCAAAAATAAATTACAGATCACAAGGATCTGTACCGGCACCTGTACCAACATGGAAATTGTTTGGAAGTCATTACTACCACACTCGCAAAAAAAAAGCTAAACAAGAAAAAAAACAACTCTTCTTATATCCATCAGAAAACTGAAATCATGGGCCAACTGTTTTCAAAAACTGGAGGGAGAGGTAGGTACAGAAAATCACAGTGTACTCTGCACAGAAGCCCAGAAGCAGAAGCTCACTGCAGGAGGCTCAATGTGGACTACCTGGAGAATTAAAAACTCTGTGGTATACAGCGAGTCCTAGATGGATCACACTCTCTTGAATTTTACAACCAAGTTCCCCATCGGGTTCTCACTGTGAAAATCAGAGGAGAATTCTCTCATGCTTCTGGTTTGAGGTAAAGCAACCATTTTGAAATAAGCCCCGGGCCTTTTGTTCTTATTTCTGTTCTCTGTAACAAAGGCCAGTTCTCAAGGGAAGCTACTTTACCGAAACTTATTTGACCAGGGTAAAGGCAATAGATTCACACCAGTCACTCTAGTCTTTTTTTTTTTTTTTTCCCCACATAAGGGGAGGTAAAAAAAAAAAAAGAAAAACTTTTCTGAAAGTCTCATCCCAGGTATGTTTTTCCACCGTGACTTATAGCAACAAAAATGGAAACTCAATCATCTATACAACTATATCAGTAATCATTTTGCATGTGAAAGGTTTAAATATGGTAACTAAAAAATAGAGACTATCAGAGTAGATTAAACCAAAGCAAAAACAAACAAAAAGACCCAATAGTATGTTATCTATAAGAAATCTACTTTAAATATAAAAACATAGATTGATTAAAAGTAAAGGGATGGATAAAGGTATATCATGCCAACACTAATGAAGAGAAAAATGGAGTAACTATAATAATTGCAGCCAAAGGAGACTTCAGAGCAAGAAAAATTATCAGGGATAAAGAAAGTTATTAAATAATCATAAAGGGGTGAATTCTCCAAGAAGACATACAAATCCTTAATGTATATGTGCAATAAAACAGTGTCAGAATACATGAGGCAAAACAAATAGAACTGCAAGTGGATAGGCATATCCATTATTATAGTTAAAGATTTCTTATGTTCCTGAATTAGTAATTGACAGATCCAGAAACAGTAAATCAGTAAGGATATAGTTATAATGAAGAGCACCATCAATCAACTGCATCTAACTGACATCCATAGAATGTTTCATCCTGCAACAAGAGAACACACATGCTTTTCAAGCTCACATGAAACATTCATCAAGATAGACTACATTCTAGGCCATTAAAAAAAGAAAAGAAAAACTTAAAATTTAAAAGAATAGAAAGCATACAAAGTATCACAATGGAATTAACTAGATATCAATAATGAAAAGACAGATGGAGACTCCCAAAGTATTTGGATTAGATTAAACAAAGACATAAATAACATCTGGGTAAAAAAGAAGTTTTAAGAAAAAGTTAAAAGCATATTTTGAAGTAAATGAAAATGAAAGTATAAATAATCCAAATTTGTGGTTTACAGCAAAACTAGTGCTTAGAGGGAGATTTGTAGCGTTGAATGGATATATTAGAAAAAAAGAAAAATCTAAAATTAATAAGTTAAGCTTACACCTCAAGAAACCAGAAAAAGAAAATAAAATTAAATCCAAAGTAAAGAAAAGAAACAATAAAAACAGAAATCAATGAAATTGAAAACAGAAAAACATTAGAAAAATTAGAATCAAAAGTTGAATTTTTCACAAAGATCATTAAAATTAATAAATTTTGCCATACTAAGAGTAAAAAAAGAGAACATCCAAATTACTAATATCAGAAATGAAACTGGCCATCACTACAGATAGCATGGATATTAAAAGGATAATAACATTATGGAAAACTCAAAGTTCACAAATTTGATAACTTAAATAAAATGGATCAATTTGTTGAAAGACATAATCTACCAAGACTCAACAACCAAAGAGAAGGAGATCAGCTGAATTGGTCTATATCTATTAAAGAGATTAAATCAACAATTAATAATCTTCCAAAACAGAAAACACCAGGAGGCCCAGATGGGTTCACTGGTGAATTGTACCAAGTATGTAAGGAAGACATGACATCAGTTCTCTAAAATGACTTCTATTAATATAAAATAGAAACAAAGAGAATATTCCCTAACTCCCTCTATGAGACCAACATTAACCTAATACCTAAACCAAAGATGTTACAAAAAAGGAAAATTTTAGACCAAAATTGCTCATAAACATAAATGTAAAAATTCTCACCAAAATGCTAGTAAATTGAATCCAATGATGAATAAAAATAATCATATCTCATAATTAAGGAGGATTTATTCCAGCTATACCAGGCAGTTTCAACATTTGATGATAGATTAAAGAAATCCATCATTTTACTAGGGTAAAGAAGAAAAATCATATGATCTGATCACTATATTCAAGAGAACCATTTGGCAAAATTCAGCACCTAGATATCATTAAAATGCTTACCAAACTAGGAAGAGGGGAATTTCTTGACTTGATAAAGAAGATATACCAAAAACTACATCTAACATCATATTTAGTGGTAAGAAACTAAGTGCTTTCTCTCAAAAAAAGATAAGGCAATGATGTTCCCTCTCACTTCTCTTATTTAACATCTTACTGAAAGTCCTTGTCAATAGAATAAGAAAAGAAAAAGAAATGAAAGTTTTACACATTGGAAAAGAAGAAATAAAACTGTCTTTGTTCACAGAAGACAAAAGTGCCTATGTAGAAAAGCCCAAAGAATCAACAAAAGTCTTGAACTAACAAGAGACAAGATGCAAGGTACAAGGTTAATATACAAAATTCAATCGTTTTCCTTTATGCTAGCAATGAACAATTGGAAATTGAAATTAAAAATATCATTTACATTAGTATCAAAATGAAATATTTATGTGTAAATACAACAAAATATATACAACACCTATAGGAGGAGAACTATAAAACACTGAAAAAGGAATTGAAGAAGCTGTAAATAAATGGAGAGATACTCCATGTTTTTATTGAGGAGGACTTAATATTTTTAAGATGTTCTTCCCAACTTGATCCATAAATTCAACATAATCTCAGTAAAATCCCTGCAAGTTATTTTATGAATATCATCAACCTGATTGTAAAATTTACCTGGAAAGGAGAAAGACTCAAGATAGCAGATACAATATTGAGAAAGTCATAAGAATGATCATATCCAACTCCAAGATTTTATAAAGGTATAATAATAAAGATAGTGTGGTATTGGTGAAAGAATAGACAAATAAATTAATACAATAGAATATAGACCAGACATAGACCCACGCAAATATAGTCAAATGATCTTTAATAAAGGAACAAAGGCAATTAAAAGGAGGGATTTTCATTTCAGCTATCCAGTTGCTGGAACAACTTAACATGCCCATGTACAAGTATGGTTCTAGACACAAGTAGAAATAAAAATCTATAAAATATTTTTGAGACTATGGGCCCATGAAATATAGTGTCTCTCCACATTGAAGTAACTAAATGATAAAAATGCTCCTATTTAAACAGTTTTGTGTAAGTCATTTTAATTTGAACAAAAGGATGAAGACTCAGAAATACAGAACATGCATTTATGGCAATAAGTTTACAAGACCATCAGATAATTAGCTGTTTTGATTAGCTTTCTTTTCACTGAATACATTTTTCGTAGTAAAAAGTAGGTTATTTCTTTTCTAGTTTTTTATATTTTTGTAAAAAATAATCTTACATAGAATGTAGAGTATTGTTTAAGGTCACATATAAAATTTGAGTCCATTTTCCTAAATCAGAATCCATTTACTCAAAATTACTCTGTCTTTAGAATAGAGAATATTACCATCCTGTCCTACTTTATCTTACAAAACTAAGACACAAAATGAAATGGGTATAGTCCCTTTTCTCCACAGACATGTAATGAAATAAGAAAATATATGACATTAGCAAAAACAACTCAATTACAGAGAATTTTTCAAATGAAAAATTGTAGGGCATTTACTTTATTACTTAATAGCATAGTACTGTACAGTCTGCCCTGAAAATAATGATTGGCATAATGTTTCATAGATTGATGCCGCACAGCTATAAAGTTTAAAACCTTTTAAGTAAAACTACATATTTGTGGTAACTTTGTGTCTCATCTATCAATTGATTAGACATTTGAACAACTCCATTTGTCAGGAAATTTTTTGGGCCTGAGATATAAAGATAAACAAAATTTTCTTTGCCATGAGTACTTGACAATATTAGAATTGAAACAAACGTATCAAATATAATTATAATAGTTATAATACAATGCAAAATGTTACCAGTTTTCAATGTTGGCTGAGTGACTATTGGAATATCAGTTGCCCTATGAGCATGTCATGAATAGAAAAAGAATATTTTTTCACAGAATTTGGAAACATTGCAAATGTCTGGAACCATAAAAGAGAATGTGTCCAGTGTGGCTGCATACTAAGTTTAAGAGGGATGAAAGCAATAGATTAACGTAAGGGGAAAATTGAGGCCAGATTATAAATTATCTATATGTGACTACCACTGAACCATTCTTGTATGACTCAGAATCCCAGTAGACGACTCTTAAATAAAAATATTGAGACCGTGTACATATAGTCTCTGAAAATTCAGTAGCTATATTTACAGTGTTTGAATAAGATTCAAATGTGTTAGCCATTGAGCTAAACACATGTAGCAATATTTTTACATAGAAATAATATAATTCTAAAAAACATACTTATAATAAATGCTCTATGTTCACTAAAAATGTTTTCTTCAAATTTGAGACTCTTTTTTAGTCTGTTTTTAGTATTTATCTCCAGAATTTAAGCCATATTATTCACCCCCCTTGATTGTACTTGTCTACTGCCTTCTTACAAAAATGAAACCCATACTCTAACAATAAGATATTGGCCCTATCGAAGATATTCAAAAGAGGATGCTGCAGTTTTTATGCCTAATTTTCCAAAAAAAAAAAAAAGAAAAAATTGAAAACCTAGTCACAGGATTATCATTTCTGAAAGTGTAAGATCCTTACCAATTCCAATTTCAAAAGGCAGAGAACCAGTTACAACTTCAATGACTGGTATATGTGTTTAATAATAAAAATAAAACAATAATTTCTTTTTTTCCATACTTAAAGCTGTAAATTCTATTTAGTGATCCAATGCTCCTAAGAAACAAAAGATATCTAAAAGCGAAACAGACAAAACCGTCACATGTATTTTCTTTAGCTTTTTAAAAATTTACTGCTTTGAGATACTCGTTGATTCACAAAATGTTACAAAAAAAAAATGTACAGTGAAGTCCCATGTACACTTTACCCAGTTTCCCCCAATAATATCTGTACAACTGTGGTACAGTATCAGACTCAAAAAACTGACATTTGTACAATCAACAAAATATATTCAAATTCACAAGATTTGCATATATTCATTTGTGTGTGTATTTAATTGTACATAACTTCTACCACAGTAAAGATACAAAACTATTCCATGATTACAAGGCTCCCATATCCTATTTTTATAGCCACACCCACCTAAATCCATCCCTAATCATCCTCAACCACCTCTCTGTTCTCTATATTTTCTTATTTCAAGGATGTGATATAAATGGAATAATGCAGTACATAACCTTTTGACATACTAACTGTATTATTTTAAATCCCTTGTTCAATAATTCCAAAATTTGTGTCATATCTGGGTCTGGTTACAATTCTTTTGTTTCTTGTTCTTTTTTGTTTTTAATTTTTTTTGTTTGTTGGTTTGGTTTGGTATGCTTTATAAATTTTTGTTGAAATCTTGACATGATATATTGGGTAATAGGAATTTTTCAGTTAATCTGGTTAGGCATTGTGCTATGTGGCTAATTTTTGTTGTAGCTAAAGTTACCAGAGGCTTCAAATTTCTCTAATGTCCTTTATTTTGTCTCCGTTGTTTTTGGATTTTCATAACTTTTCTGTAGGCAGAGTCTGCATTTTGCAACGTTTTCTCTTATAATCTGCAGGTGTTACTGAAGCCCTCTCAGTGTGGTCCTAAGGTGGGAAGGTGGGGAAGTATTTTATAATCTAATGATTAAATCTCAGCAAGCATGTCTCAGTTTTCCCCCCTTAAGGGAGGGAAGAAAAACTAAAATGGGCTGAAATAAGATGTATGTTATTCCTCCTAGGTTGAGCTAATGTTCTGGTAAAGCCTTTAAATTTAAATCTAATATTTTTCAATCTAGTAAAAATTAAGAACTATTCCTTTCTGATAAAGATAGTTATGTGCCAGATTTTTTGTTTTCATTTAATGATTTGGAATTTTTCTGTTTATCAATCACTGCTTGGTTATTACTGTACAGATACATTGTCTTTCAGCCATGACTAGCTTATTTGATTTGAGATATGCAAGAATTTCTTATAGAGAGAGAGAAAAAGTTTTTTTGCTTGAAAATTTTGCTAATGCTCAGGGCAAACTTTATGCACTTGCTCCTGATTAGAGCACATCTCCTGACTTGTTTGTGTTTATATAATTTTTGTATACCTTTGTTTTTAAGAAAGAAAAACACTATGTTTAAAGAAAAATTGAATGGGGTTTCTAAATTATATTCTCCACTGAACTCCAAAAATTTCTACATTATCCATCTGGGAAGATAATTTAATAAACTGCCTGCTAAATTGCAAATGCTGGCTAGTTTACATAAATAAGATGCTATCGATCATTATTTTTTTGTAATCTTAAGGCAATGGGGATTGGGGAAGATAAACTGTCTTAAAAAGTGTTCTTTAGAACTGGCTGTAATGTCAACATAAAAATTCTGACTATAAATTTTCTCCTTATCGACACAGTATATGCATATGACATGAATTAGTGATAAATCCATCTTTCTATCATCTATCATCATCACCCGTCTTCTCTATATTTATATCTACTTACAGCATTCATCTTGTTAGCTGCCTAGCTATCAAGGTATTTAACTATACTTTTCATGAACTTTCTTAACTAGGAATGGGTCTAGTCATTCTTTCCATAACAGAAAAATTACAAACTATGCACAGACATATTATATAAGGCTTGGAATACATGATGAATAAATTTTAATTCCTGTCACAACACTATAACACAAAGTAAATGATAAAATAAAAAACTACAAAAATTTGTATGTGATCACAAAGAAGTACCTTAAACTATCATATTGAAGGTAGAAGAGGGGAAAGTTTTCAGGGAAGGATTTAGGGAAAAGGTTCAATTTGAGAGAGATGTTTTGAAGTATGAATCTTAGTTTACTTGGCAGATACAGAGAGAGACATCTGCAGACGACATTTTGAATCAAATTGTACATAATAACTTCCTCATGAACTGTTATTGGACTACCTCATAAAAAAATTATTTGAAATTTAGGAATAGGCAAAGGAGATTACTGAGTGTTTTTAAGCACATTCTGAGCTTGACTTTCTATTGTGTGGGCTATTTTACAACTCTGAAGGGGATGAGCTTAGCATGTAGATTTTTGTTGTGTAGAGTTAAAAATAATTTCTATTTGATCAAACAGAATATTCTAAAAATTTCACATCATGGTTTTGTTAGACATCAATCAGTTTTTTTTTATCTAACTCATCAATAAATTGCTCATGTATAACTATTTTTTCTAATGCTCTTTGAGCTGATTTTAATATTTTGATGATTCTCCTATCTATCAATGAATTAATGAGTTCATTTTATTTGAAGAATAATGATTTATCTTTTTTGAAAATTATACTTTAACAAATAAAACTATATATATACTTATATAAAATATTTTATACATACTCTATTAATATACTAAATTATACTTTAACAAATAAGATATTTGTGTATATATATATGAATATATATGTGCACATTATACATACTTTTTTCACAAATCGTTAGCAAGACTCTTCATGAACACTACTTTGCAAGTATTAGATTTATACATGCTGAAAACAGTGTTTATATGTAATATCTTCTAGGCAGGAATAACATTAACAATTTCCTCTACTGTTTGACCAAATATTAAAGAGGCTTAAGGACAGACTAGAAGCTTTACACCAATTATAAGAAGAGCATAACAGTATTGTGACCTAAATCTTACCTCCATTCTTTTATTGAAATCATTTTCCCCACTCCATTTTATTAAAATCTATTAAGATTTAATCCATCATCCAAGACTCAGTTCAAATGCTCTAAGTGTTTCTTAGTGTATTAGATTGGAAAGTAAATCCAGGAGACATATGAAGCAGACAGAGATGAGTTTGTATCTTGCTGTATCACTGAATGTCCATGTGCCTTTGGGCAAATCACCTCAATATCAAATTAAATTAAGATTGAAATTGGAAATAAGTACTTAACACTTAATATCCATTCCACTTATAGCATTTATTATTACTCCCACTTTTGAAAGGCTAATTAGAAGAAAAATAAAATATTTATATATGTTTGAATCTGTCATTATTTTTCACATTTGTCTTTTTTCTTTCTTCCGTCTATAACATTTCTACCCAGTATAGTCCATAGCATGAATTTATTATGTATTTGTTGAATGTATAATAATTGGGATGATTTAAGTTGCAAGTAAATTAATTGCATGTGAATTAGATTGCAAAAACAGTAGGAAATTTTGCAACCTCATATAATAAATTCAGAAATGAGAATGCTCCATGATTGGTTAATTTAGTAGCTCATGTGTGTAATTACAAAAAAAAAAAAAACCGCTATGATAGTCTTAAAGTTTATTTTAATTTCTAAATTATCTGATGTAGTTCACAGTTGGTTTAATATAAATTTACAAAACTTGTTTTCTTTTTCCTAAAACTTAAATAGAAAAAAAATATTTATATGTAAACTCATTATTGTACTAGCCAAAAAGTATTTTCTAATATCTGCAAATATAAAGTCACTTTCAGACTATCCTGTAAGAGAAGTAACCTCTCAATAAGTCATGAGATTTTGCATATGGCTGTTATTTACATGGCATTATTTTGATATATAAAGAAATTTGTGCTTCAGTGAAACTTATTCATTATCTACATACAGCAAAAACTTCCAGGTTAGCTGATAGGGGCCTTGTTCATTATTTTTGTTGTTTTTGTTGTGTGTTTGTTTTTAGCTATTTTGCAACTCTGTTAGTAGTAGGTAATTGATAGTGATGCAAATTCTATCCTGTCTTGTGTTTTCCTCCTACCCTCAGTGAAACCACTTTTGCCTCTGTTCCCATGTTTGTTTCAATATTACTGAAATATAAAAGTGTGTGTCCTACAGATTCTCTTTGAATTTCTGTCTAGTTCCTTCATTGATTGCTGAGTAAAATAAAATCTTTAACACATGTGCATTTTTATATTTGTAGAAGAGTCATGATTTTAACTTTTATGGAAAATTATTTTTAATACTGAGAATTGTATTTTTTAATACTGAGAATTGAGTATATAGAACTGAGAAAAATGTGTCTTTAATACATAAAACAATTATTAGAAAATAAAAATAGACTAATTTTATATTGAGTGGTAAAGCATAGGATCTCTATATCATGATGATATTTGAGAAAAGAAGTTCTTTTAATATTTCTTGCAAGATATCTATTGATAACATATTCCTCAAATTCTGTTTGTCTGTGAAAGTCTTTATTTTTTCTTCATATTTTAAAGATTATTTTGCAGGGTACAGAATTCTAGCTTGGTGATTTTACTCTTTCAACACTTTAAATATTTTACCCCACTTCCTTCTTGACTGCCTGATTTCTTAAGAGAAATTACAAGTAATTCTTACCTTTGTTCTTCTATAGGTAAGATGTTGTTCCTCTGTCTTCTATCAGGATTTATTTTCTTTGCCTTTAATTTTCTATAGTTTAAAAATGATATACTTAGTAAAGGTTGTTTTGTTTTGTTTTGTTGTTGTTTTTTGCATTTATCCTGTTGGTATTCTCTGAGTTTCCAGGATGCTTGGTTTGGTGTCTGACAATCATTTGGGAAAATTCTCAGTCATTATTGTTTTGTATATTCCTTATTGCTTTCCCTATTCCTTCTCTTTTTGTTACTTCCACTATGTAAGTTATATCTTTTCAAGTCGTCCTCATGGTCCTTGGATATTCTGTTTTTTTCAGTCTCTGTTCTCTCTTCAGTTTTAGAAGTTTCTATTGAGATATCTTCAAGCTCAGAGATTCTTTTCTCATTCATGCACAGTCTACGAAAAAGCCCACAAAAGACATTCTTCATTTCTGTTATAATATTTTTGATCTCTAGCATCACTTTTTGATTCTTTTTTAGGATTTCCATCTCTCTACTTACATTGTCCATCTATCGACTTTATCCATTAGACCCCTTAGCATATTATCACAATTGATTATAATTATTGGTCTGATAATTCTAACATTTCTGCTGTGGCTAGTTTTTCAGCTTGCTTTGTCTCTTTAAATTGTTTTTTGTCTTTTAGCATGCCTGTAATTTTTTTCTTGATAGCTGAACACAATGTGTGAATAAAACAAACTTCTGTAAATAGGTGGTAAGGTGTGTGGTGGTAAGGTGTGTGATTAAGGCTCAAAGTTTTACTGAGCCTATTCCTCTGGACTGTCAACTTCCCAAATGTGTTCCAGTGCCCCTCCTCCCCTGCAGGTGGGACAGATGGGCTAGAGAGGGCTGGATTTGGGTATTTTTCTTACCTCGGATGAGTTAGGCTCTGATAAAATCTTAGCAAGTTTGGCTCTGGTTAACTAGTTTCCCTTGAGGACAGTCCTCATTGAGAAGAATAGAAAGACGTATTTCAAAACAGTTACCTTCCCCCTCTCCCTGCCAGAAGCAGGAGAGAATTTTTCTCCATTACTTACTGTGGGAAGTATTTATCTCCAGGTTGAGTTCCTGAATGAAAAACTCACAAAATGCTATCCCCTACCATGACTGGGTCCTCAAGGGGTTTTTAATTCTCAGGTTTGTCTCCAGCAATTCAATTCATCTATTACAGTTCAAGTTTTCCTACCCTGAAAGTGGTTTCCTTGGTGGTTTCTGATCATGAATCTCTGCTTTGGTCAGCTATGACTCCCTGTAATTGCCTGTCTGTCTTTCGATTCTTGGGAGCAGCGATGGTGAGAGGCATCCTTACCTATCTTACAGATCCAAGATTTGTTGATTTTTCAGTTAGTTCAGCTTTCTATTTGTTGATGGGATGGAAGGGTGGCTTACATGATCCTTGTATGTGAAATGGGAAACTAGAAGTCCAATTTTTTTACAGTCAGACAAATATTTATTTTATTTTCATCTGCAGGATTTATGATTTTAGACGTTAGATGAATCATCAAATTCCAGGGTATAGCAATATTTTTATGATATGGTTTTATATAATAAACTCCTAAAATGTTCATGGTACTAACTACACAAAAGTAATGTAATTACTATATGACATATATCAAGAACCTAGTAAATATTTTCTCAGATAAAACATTCCTCTGGCTAGCATCAATGTCAAAATTCAAGTTCTAGAAGTTAATCAATAGGGTTATGAAAGGAGTTTATATAAATAACAATGTTAACGGAAGTATTAAAAATGTGAAGAACTTTAGAGAATTGGGCAATAATGTTTATATTTTAGATGAATGATACTGAGTGTAATAAAACACGGAATATATAGGAAATCAAGAAAAGTGAAAAGAGAATAAAAGAACATCAGGAAATTAGAAAGTGTCCATTAATAAGGCAAACAAACATAACTTCAAATAAATCGTACTAGAAGACATTAAAAATGAAAGCTTAGAACATTGATTTCCTGGGCTTTCTTCCCCATTGCAGCAGGTGCTGTCCCTGCCAGACACCTTTGTCATCACAATTAATAAGAGACTGAAATTAATTGGAAGCTTAAAAATATTTTTAATAGCCTATCAATTTCTCTTTCGTTAAATGAGAACATCAAAACATGGAATTTCATTATGTGTCCTATGTGAAGTGTACATAAATTAAAGCAAATTCCCTCTTTCTCTTCTACAGAATTTGCAAAAATTTATGTGAGCTGTCCATATAATTAAATGACCAGAGGTCAGTGTTTACTTTGGTAATTTAGAGATAAATGTATTTTGCAGATAATATGTAGATGTTGAATGTTTAGTTTTTCTATGGCCTACCAATATTTTGCTTATTTGTTTATTGGTTTCTTTGTTTCTGGTAAAATATGAATTTTTTACCTTTTTTTGTTCTGGTAAAATGAGAATAGACTTGAAAGCTTTAGATCTTTCCATTTTTATAGTCATATCAAAACATATATATAAGGCCGGGCGCGGTGGCTCACGCCTGTAATCCTAGCTCTCTGGGAAGCCAGGGTTGGTGGATCGTTTGAGCTCGGGAGTTGGAGACCAGCCTGAGCAAGAGCGAGACTCCTTCTCTACTAAAAATAGAAAGAAATTGGCCAAACAACTAAAAATAGAAAAAAAAATACATGTAAATTCATCAAAGTATTAATAAATACTATTGCAGAATTGCTGAATTGTTTTAATTACCCAAAATTTATTTAACTATCATTATGTATTTTATAAAATTTCAATTAGAAAATACTTCAAACATTAAAGAATATAAATTTATTTAAACATTAAACTAACAATAATCTCTTTTGACTATAATGTATACAATGAAATACCAAATAAAAACTGGGCTTAAAATATTTTTATAAAATAAAAAATTACACACTTTTTTCATATTTGTGATGATAAACAGGGGGAAGAAACACTGTTATTTTGAATTTTGAGTTACAACCTCAGATATAAATAGAAATGAAGTCCATATGTCTCATACCTAGAACCACAGGGCAAGTAACAGGGATGCTATTTTGAACATGAACAGATTGCTCCTGCAGGCATTTATACAGAAAGTCTTTTCTAACAGCTTTCAGATACACACCCACATTTTACAGTTCAATGAACTCAATTTGAACAATATATATACAATAACCTAAAGCTGAAAATACTGTAAGCCAATAAACAATATTAATTATACTTTTAAAAATTCATTTTGATGAATGTTTGTGTTTCAAATAGGTCTGCATAAAATAACACAAAGTTGTTAACATAGAAATTAAAGTATTTATCACTGATAAACTAAATCCAAGAAATGTCCAAGATGCTTACAAGAAACTCTTTAGTACAGAGATTTTTCCCCTCATAAAAACAAATATGTTTAGAGTTTATTCCCCCGCATGAGATTTGTTGGATTTAATAATTTTCATTAAATTAAATTGCTAAAAGACTGAAATGAAATATTTTTTAAAATGTTTCTAAACTTATTAGTATACCTGGTGTTTTGGTGGACAAAGGAGTTTTTAGTTAAGAATTTGCTATTTGGTGGAGGGGTCAAAAGAAGCCTGAAGTGGATTTTAATAAGGGGAACACAATGGTGAAAGGTGCTACATTTTCTTCTCTAGCATAGTTACCAAAATTTCTAATTTAGAAAAATGTATCTGTGTATATATGTGTATTTATAAATATAATCATATATGCATGCAAGCACATTTATTAAAAAAAGATGCAAATTTTATCAGAATAACTAGATGGATTTTTTTTCTGGAAATATATAGGCAAGAAAGGTGAAGACAATTTAATTTTACCAACTCTTCTCACATCATGCAACCTTCAACAGTGGTCCTCTAATCAGTCATGTCATTTCTAATTCTCAAATTTCAAATCAATACTGAATATAATTCCATAGTTCTATTCTATATTATAAGGCTAAAATTTAATAAAATACCTTGGTTCATACTTCTTGAATAATGACTGGTAGGGAAGTGTTCCATGCAATGGGAAAAATCAGATGATTCTGAAAAGATTTGTTTAAAAAGTCATAAAAGTTTCCAAGTAGGACAGTAGTTTGTGAGTTAAAAATACATTCAAAGTGTTCATGTATTTACTCTGAAATTCCATACTACTGTTAGCTTGTATTAACTAAAAAAAATTAATGAGTTTTATACTCAGAAAAAGGAGAGCTTTATTTCTCATAAAGGGTAGGCATTGGTTGGGTGGCCACCAGAGCCATGCGTTGTAAAGGACAGGTAAAAGGAACGAGACTTTATACTGAATGGCATGGTCAAATATACATATTCAACAAAATGTAGAGGGAATCATGAATATTTATGAAGGGAAATCATGCCCATTTTAAATTGTGGGAACTCAGTTTTAAGGTGTTTCTGGGGCTTCGTTGGCCAAGAGATGTCCATTCAGTTAGCAGGGGCTTAGGATTTTATTTTCAGTTCACACTTTCTTGTTATAATAAGGGAAAATCTCAAGTAAAAAAGAAATTTTATAAGTTATAAGAAAAATATTAAACTATTTCACATTAACAGAAAATCAATGTTTAGATAATTTTAACATTGTACATATTTCAGAAAGTAAAAGATGTTTTTTAATCTTTATTTTATACTACACTATGAATGTAAAAATATTCCCTTATGCTATTGCATCTGTTTCTGAAAAGATTTCTTATTTGAGGAATTTTCTTAATAATTTGAGCAGTGTATTTGACCTAAGTTTGAGAAACAATGGCTCTCAAGTTTATAGGATATATTGTATAGATATATCCTATAACTATATTATAGAAAAATTTCTCGCAATTGACAATGAACAATTTCATATCATGCTTCAAATATTTTTATCCAAAGGTACTTCAATTACTCCCATTTAATTATAAACAACACTTAAGCACAAAATGAAAATATAGTAACTACAATCAGGATAATGATTGTCTTCTTTAGGTCATTTTCTTAGTTTATATTTTAAAAATAGAATTTTTTTTGTTTATTTTGTAAAATTACTGAATTAAAAAATGATGTGCCTGACAATATAGTAAACTAAATTAGTTTCATTTTTAATTCTATCTGTCATATTTTCCCTGTTACAACTATATAGTGTTATATAGCTTGTTTAATGTTTTTACCTATAGAATCTTTAAAAATTTCTTAATGATTAACAATTAAAATGATTTTAAAATAAATATTCTGAAATTACAAAGTTGGAAATATCTCAGTCCCTCACTGTGACTACAGTCGTCTCTCACTCAAGCTACTTCAACCTCCTAACTCACCTGCTTATCTCTATTTTCATCTCTTTGTGGTAAATTTTGAATATAGCCAAGATGATCTTTTAAAAGAATTGTAACACATCACTTCACCCCCATATCATACACAGTACAATAAATTCTTATGTTCCTGCTAAGTGAGGTCTCAGCAATCATTTGGTCTTTCTCTCTCTCTCTCTCTGATCTCTTCTTCTTGCAACACCCTGTGCCAGGCTCTCTAGGTTACTGACCCTGACACCTCTGACTTTCTTATTGCTTATTACTACATTATTCTAAGTTTGTTTCTGCTTCCATATTTTGGAATTTGGTGTACGCTTTACCCTAAATATCTATAGCACATTTCTTTGTATGGCTTGATCTTTGCTCAAATATACCTCTGAGAAAATTACTTTCTGACTATTTTTGCTAAAATTTCACAAAGTCAATTTTTTATTAGCTTGCTTTTTTGCCACCATAACAATTATCATTACCTGAATATATATATATATGTAATGTGAATTTATTTTTTGTATTATTGGTTTATCATTTATATTCCTTACTAAACTATAATGTAAGCTCCATTGCCTGGAATAATGTAGACATAGAATGGACACTTAGTAAATAAAAGTGAGCTAAGGAATGATGTTTGATAAACAAGAGGGAAAAAAGTTTAAAGTAGGGAATAGAACTGATGTCATAAGTCTCAGATCAATTAAAATAAGGAATAAAGTAATCATTGACCTTGGAATTTCAGAGACCAGTGATGACAAAAGTAACAACATTGTCAGTAGTTTTTTTGAGGTTTTTTGTTTTTTGTTTTTTGTTTTCTTGAGAAAGGTAAAATGCAGTAAGACAAGCAATAAATGGAAAATCAGGAAATGCGGAGGATATGTGTGTCAATTATTGCTATCATTTGCATTCATAGCTGGTTGGTTTTATTGAATAAATATCTTTTGAAGATATTTGCAAGGGGAGGAAATTGTTAATAGAAAAAGAAAGTTGACTACATGAGAAATAATAGATATCTTGCCGAACTAAATATCTGAGGAAATGAGAAAGAAAGGAAGCATGTGCATGCATGGAAACTGGCTGTGAGGAAGAAGCATACTTCATCATTAGATGGTACCTAAAAGCATATAAGATGTGAAAAAATGAAGAACTTAATGGAAAGTATCTCATCCTTCTGCATTTTTTCTTTGGAAAATGGACATACTTTTTCAAATCACTTGAGTGAATACCTTACGATGGGATTGCTAGGAGCTACAGTAAGACTATATTTAGATTTATTAGAAATTGCCAAATTGCCTTCCAAAGTATCTCTACCGTTTTGCATCCTGGCTTTCAATGTATGAGAGTTCCTGTTGCTCCACATCCTATTGACTGTTTATGTGTATTTTTCCCCTTGTGGGTGAGACAAGAGTTCTGGAGATGACTGAAGTGGGAGTAGTTTTCCTCTCCCAGCTATGATAAGGCAGGGGCAAAGTCTTTTCTCTGGATAATATGCTTGTGTTACAGAGATGACTCTGCACATATTTTCATGATTACTCTTTCCATTCCTCTGTCACAACTACAGGGTATATGTTTCGTATCTTTACCATGAGAACCTGATGAGATTCCTAGAGGTAAGCCCATGGAAGTTTGAGACATCCCATAAAATTATGGTCCCAGGAGTTTCTTGTTCTCATGCTAGTCTATGCTTAGCCTGTTCCTTAATTTCTGCTCCAGGTAAGACCTAAGATGTGACCATGTGGATTTTCCTGTCTCTCCAGATTTTAAGGTGCTTCTTTGCCTGAAAACCTCAGTTCTCTGATGATTCCAAGAAAAGCTGCTGGCTTTTGGTTTGTTCAGATTTTTGTTATCGTAAGGATGGAAGTGATGACTTCCAAATTCTTTACTTGTCAAGGCTGAAGCCAGATGTCTAATTGTTATCTCTAAAGTCTTATTTCCATGTTATTTTTTCCTTAATGCCTATTGATTCTTTCATTAGTATGTTTTATCTACCAGTCTTTACAGCCTTGAAATACACACACATGCACACACACACACATCACATACTCACCTGTAGTGAGAATTTAGCACTTTCATCAATATTGTCCAAGCCCCTAGATTTCTTCAACTCAACTACTGAACTACCACTTTACTGAGCTCCCAGAATCTACTCTAACCCTCCTGCCAATAGGTGTTTCATTCTTTAATCTGTGAAATATTCAAATCAGATCACATTATATTTCCTATTTCCATTTTTCAAGGACTTCCTATTGTATTCATTACAAGGATAAAATCTCATATCAAGCTTTGCCAAAATCCCACATATTTGGGACCTAATATAATATATTAAATATTTTCAATATAGGAGACGAAAAGAAAAATTATTCAATAAATTTAGTAATACATTTTGAAGGTTTCCAATGAGTTTTCCTTTCATGTTTGAACAAAATATTTTGCATTACACCTCATTCATAAGGAAGTTCCTTATTTTCATAATTTCCTAACCTCTCCAGAGATTGGTGGTAAATGGAAGATGTTTAAGGTGCTTTTTGTTTGTTTGTGGGTCATATCTACATAAGAACTTATGACTTTAATATGAATTTAATTTTTGTATTATATTTGGATCTGGAGCAACAAACATTTCCTGTTCCATGTGAGGCTATTTCAGAAATAAAACTATGACTTTTCATCCTTATTTTCCAACAAATGAAAAAAGAAATACAGACTGTTTAGCAGACAATGTGGCAGACTCTATTCAAAGTTTGGGGCCACAGAGACTTTGAGGTTTCATCAGTCTGAACAAAAATAAATAAATAATTAAGTAGTTATGTTTTTCATAGTTTCTCTGTGCCTCACCTCCTATTTATCTACTCTTCCTTGACTCTCTTGACGTTCTTTTCCCTTTTATGGAGAATACCTCCTGAGCCTCTTTCTGATGTTTGATAATCTGTTATATATTATATAATTCACAGCAATTTACCTCAGCACACCCTTTTTAGTTCTTTGAATAACTGGCATTAAAATTGTTAAATATAGATTGTCATCTACTCCAGGAATCCCTTTCTTTTTTAGAGCTAGGGAGTGGCAAAAGTTCCATTGTTTCCACCTCCAACTCATAGACTCTAGAAAATTCCAAAGATTCAACTAAGAGACTCTTGAAATTGAAAAATCAATTTAGCAACATCTCAGACTACAAAATCAATGCACACAAATCAATAGCTTTCATATATGCCAATAACAGTCAAGCCGAGAAACAAATCGAAGATGTAATACTTTTCACAATAGCATCAAAGAAATAAAATACTTAGGAATATATTTAAATAAGGAGATGAGGGACCTATATGGGGAGAACTATGAAACACTGACAGAAGAAATTATAGAGGATGTAAACAGACGGAAAAACATATCATGCTCATGAATCAGCAGAATCAACATTGCTAAAATGTCTATACTATCCAAAGTCATTCAACGATTCAATGTAATCCCCGTTAAAATACCAACCTTATTTTTTACAGACCTCAAAAAATAATTCTTTGCTTTGTGTGAAACCAGGAAAGACCTCAAATAGCTAATGAATCCTATGTAATAAGAATAATTTAGGAGGCACCACTTTACCAGACTTCAAGTTATACTACAAGGCTATAGTAACCGAAACACCATGGTACTAGCACAAAAACAGAGTCATAGATCTATGGATGTTCCCAAAACAGAGAACAGAGATATGAATTCATCTTCATATTAACATCTGATCTTTGACAAAGCAGGCAAAAACATACACTGGGAAAAGGAATCCCTATTCAATAAATGGTGCTGGGAAAATTGGATAGCCACATGTAAATGACTGAAAGATGACTGAAACAGGATTCATACCTCTCACTTCTCACAAAAATTAATTCACAATGGATAACAGACTTAAACCTAAGGCATGAAACTACAAGTATTCTAGAAGAAAATGTTGGAAAAACTCTTATAGACATTGATCTAGGCAAAAATTTATGAACAAGACCCAAAAAGTAATCAGAGCAACTACAAAAATAAATAAATGGGACCAGATAAAACTAAAAAACTTCTGTACAGTCAAGGACACAATGAATACAGACAGACAATCTAGAGAATGGGAGAAAATACGTGCATGCCATATATCTGATAAAGGTCTGATAACCAGAATCTACAAATAACTCAAGCAAATCAGCAAGAAAAACTCAAATAGTCACATTAAAAAGTGGTCAAAAGACATGAAAAGAAAGTTTTTAGAAGAAGATAGACTAATGGCCAACAAGGACATGAAAAAAATGCTCCACATCTCTGATTATTAAGGAAATGAAAATCAAAACCACATTGAGATATCACCCTTAACCCCAGTGAGAATGACTTTTATCAAAAAGTCCCAAAACAGCAGATGCTGGTGTGGATGCAAGAGAAAGGAACACTTATACACTGTTGGTGGGACTGCAAATTAGTACAACCTCTAAGGAAAGTAGTATGGAAATATCTCAAAGAACTAAAAGTAAACCTACCATTTGATTCAGCAATCCCACTACTAGATATTTACCAAAAGGGAAAAAAAAATACATTTTCACTCAAATGTTTATAGCAGGACAATTCACAATTGCAAAGATGTGGCACCAATCCAAGTTCCCATCAATCCATGAATGGATTAATAAAATGTGGTATATGTATACCTTGAAACACTACTCAGCCATTAAAAAAATGGTCACCTAGTATCTTTTGTAACAACAGGGAAAAACAAACACCACATGTACTCAATACTAAATTGGAACTAATCAATCAACATTTATGTGCACATATGAAAGTAAAAATCAAGGGAAATCAAATAGGTGGGAGGGAGAAGGAGGGGATGGGTAAATTTACACCTATCAGGTACAAGGCACACTAATTGACTGAATGGCACACTTATAAGTTCCACTCAAACTGTGCAATAGCAAATTATGTAACCAAAACCTATGTACCCCCATAAAATTCTGAAATAAAAAAAATTAAGAAGACACCAAAAATTAAGTTGGGACTATGATTGCAGTGGAGAAAAATTTTCATATAGAAGTCATGAAACTACCATCCTTAGGAAAGCCTGCTTGCAAGACTGGTGCTTGGCTGGCATTTGGGAACTTAGATTTGGGAAGGTTCCCACCATTCCCTAACTCACAAGAGTAGCTCACTGTGCCTAAACTGTTTAAACAAACATTGTGGTCTGTGCTAAACAGCTGTTTTACTTCTGAGAGTCTGGGATTTGGGTATATATGAGGGAGAGGATGCCTGTGTGTCCAGCTTCCATAAGAAACTTAGGTACTGAGTCTCCAGTGAGACTCAGAACAGGTAGAGAACACTGCATACATGTTGTCAAAATTTGATGCTGGAGGAATTAAGCACATCCTGATAACTCCACAGAGAGGACTCCTGGACTCTTGTGCCTGGTTTCTCCCAAACTTTACCACATGTACCTTTCTCTTTGCTAATTTTGCTTTGTATCCTTTCACCGTATTAAATCAAGGCCATGAATAAAATAAAACAAACAAAAACATTTCTTATACAAATATCGTTTATAGTTATACGTAATTGCTTTATAGATAACAAGAACTTGCACATATACCATGTTGGAAAATATTTGTCAAAAATTAATTAAAAGACAAGGAGAATAAGGTTGTGCATTTTATGAATTTGTGCATATGAAGCATTCATCACGGTATCCGACATACAGTATAAGTTCACTAAAAAGTAGCTGTTGAATTAGAAATCCGAAAGTCAAATAAATATATATATTGATTTTATGGCAATGTTACATAACATCTGTCAGCCTATGCTTGAGTACCTCATTGAGAGGATTAGTGCAACAAAGTTTAATCTGCCCATTTATGTTATGTCTTTTGGTAAAAAATTGTTAAAGGAAAGTAAAGAAAAATGACAATATAGCAAAAAAGATAGACAGACACACACACATATATACTATATACACTAACTCAAAATCAGTTCAGTAAGCACACTTACCATGCCAAGCCCTGCTCTAGGATCTGTGGATATTACATAAATAAGTAATACGCGATATCCCGCCTTAATAGTTGACCACTACTCACCTTTAAGCAGAAGCTTAAAAGCACAAGAAAGAAATCTGGTTCTTGCCTTAGGCATTGAATGAATCAGAAAAAAATGAACCAAAAATAAGACAATGTAAGTGGGCTCTGCTGAACTTGCAACAAAAATCTTTAAAAATTCATGTCCCTTAACACAAAATACATTTTTTATCCCCCAAATGCCTAATGATACATTTTAGCCTAACACAATTTTACTGAAAGTCTCTCCTCCCAAAGAGTTCAAATTTGTGTTTTGAGGGAAAAAAGTTTATCATATGGCAACAATATATTAAAAGTACTATTATTTCATATTAAAAATTTCTTTGTGGTTATAAATAATATGATCAAAATATATGAACGCAATGATTAAAATATTAGACAAAAGCTGAAACTCTTTTTGAAAAGATTATATAAAGCTTGTCTTGGTTTTTATTAGTAGGATTGCCTTAACAAAGTACCACAGTCTGGGTGGCTTAAGCAACAGAAATGTATTCTCTCATAGTTCTGGGCACTAGAAATAGGAAATAAAGTTGTGGGCAGATTTGGTTTCTTCTGAGGCTGCTTCTTGCTTTGCAGATGGTCTCCTTCTCACTGCGTGTTTACACAGATCTGTGTGTGTGTGCTTATCTGATGTCTCTCTGTGTCCTAATATCCTCTTTTTATAAAGGGCACTAGTCATATAGGGCCAACCCTAAGGACTTTAATGTAACTTAATTACCTCATTAAAGATTCTATCTATGAGTACAATCAGATTGTGAAATACAGGGAGTTAGAGTTATATGAATTGTGGGGGAAGACAAAATTCAACCCATAACTGTCTCTCCCTCCACCAAAATTTTTTTTTCTTTACAAAAATCAATAGGCTAGCATAAATTATTTATCTGTATAATTGTTCAGTCTTTTAAAAATGGGTAGTTATAGCAATATATATATTCATTGTCTCCCTGGGCTGCACTATTCCCCAAACATTTCATGTCTCCCTGTTCAATGCAGCATTGCTCACAGTTTACATTACGAGTCTGCACCTTTCTTCCCCTCTACAGTTCACACACCATAGCAACAAACACTCTGCTTTCCTCATCTTTGGGTATCAGATCCTAGCATTTCCTTTAACAAGATTTTCCATGAAGGTGTGAATATGATTTTAAATTTGAAAGTAATACAAAGGAACTAAAGTAAGAATCATTTATTATGCTACTATATGTTAACAATATTTAGCACAGTGGTTAGTAAATAGTATGTCAGATATGTGTGTATATATAAGCATACGCATAAATATGTATTTTATTTATAGAAAAATATGCCTGCTTTGTATTTTAGCTTTTGGTCCTGAGTTTCAAAGCATTTAAAGCCAAAAGGATGTAACCTGTAGTTCTTCTGTCCTGCAATGTTTACTTTGATATTTCATGACTTAGTTCTCTCTGCTTCTAGGACTGCTTGAGATTTATATACCCCAAATGATTTTTGGTTTCTTATTACATACAATTTGCGAAATTTAGCAATATTATTTCATAAATTTATGAATTATTTTCAAGACATATTGCCATCAGAACTATTGACAGTATTAAATGTACAGGTCCAAGACTATAAAGAAATAAAAAGAAAATTTTATATGAATAAGGCCATTAACCCCTCCCCTTTCTCTTCACACTATAGGCAACTATTAACTGGATTGCCCTACTCCCAGGTTGTGCTCTGGGGAATCTTTATGTTTTCCTATGGAAGGCCGTACATGATCAAGTAGATTTGTTATTCATGTGAAATACTTCAGTGAACACAGAAGAACACCTCATAATTAAATTGAATGTGACACTAAACTAATGAATTAGTATATTTCATTAAAAAGTTATAAATCTTTGATAACTTTCTTCTAGTTACTATAAAAATATTTTTCATCTAAGATTCTTAATCATAAAACAAAGCAACACAGTGAGTCATTTTTGATAAAGTGAGAAATGAAACCTAAAGATCAAGGGCCACAGCAAAAAGGAACACCAAGAGAAGACTAAAAGAGACAGTGTCAGTGGAACAGATTTAAAAGATTAAGAGCTCAATAAAATAGAATATTTAGATGAAGAGAACCACAAAGAACTATCAGGAATGTCACAACAAAGATGTAGAGGAATGCGTAGTCAAAAATTAAAAGAAAATGAAGGTGAATACATCCTCTACAGAAATCCAAAGAAAAAGAACAAAGAAAGAATGCCAGTAAAGACAAGACAGAGATAATAGTGTTAGGTATACAAGACACAAAGGAGAAAATTTCACTCAATCCTATCAAAATGAGATCCTCAAATACCTTGAATACAAGTGAATATGTCATATCACCTGTGAAGTTTTCCAAAAATGAACATACTATTCTTAAAATCAGAGCATATATATAAATGTATAACACAAGAAGTAATTTTTGTTGTTTTTTTTTTATTTTGTTTGTTTTTTGTTTATTTATTTTTTTTTGGAGACAGAGTCTCACTCTGTCGCCCATGCTAGAGTGCCGTGGCTTCAGCCTAGCAAACAGCAACCTCAGATTCCTTGGCTCAAGTGATCCTTTTGTATCAGCCTCCCCAGTAGCTGGAACTACAGATATGCACCACCACACCCGGCTAATTTTTACTATTTTTAGTAGAGACGGGGTCTCACCCTTGCTCAGGCTGGTCTTAAACTCCTGAGCTCAAGAGATCCTCCCACCTCAACCTCCCACAGTGCTAGGATTACGGGAGTGAGCCACCGTGCCCAGTCAATAGGTAATGTTTTAATGGAATGTTGAAAACATCATTAAAAGATAAAAACAGAATTAAAATTTAGTACCTTTATATTGTTATTTAAAATCTACAGTTCTGGAGCACATATTTTATTTATATAATTGACAATGCATGTGTTCATAGAATATTTTACTAAGCGTTTTAGCATTCTAATATAAATAATATTAATCTTTTTATATATGTATATGTATTTTAAATTTTTTGAATATTGTAGTCTACAAAGTTGAAAAAAACACATTTTTTAAATATTATCATTGAAGAATATTTTTAAGTACTTCTCAAATTTTATATAATTTGTATGTCACTTTACAGAATCACTGTCACCAATTTTCTTAATACTGGGATTTTGCTATAAATGGCAGGGTATATAGTATATGTGACATGTAATACAGCTAACATAAGAATATTAAAGCGAGGTTTTAATAAAAAAATAAATCTTACATACATTTAGGAAAATTATTTATTTAAAAAGTCTGAGTCAATGAAAAATCTTAGAAAATAATATTAATGAAATTCATTTTCCTTATTACAATTTGGGGAAATGAGATATTTAGAAATATTCTTTAAGCTGAATTTGCATAAATGATTTAATTTTTAAAATAATTTATACCTTGATTTGGTGTATATTTTATAAATATTTATTCTTTTATTTCATCCACCAAATATGTATTGATTTAAATTTAATCTGTTTTCTGTTTTTTCTTTATTTGTCTTAATTTTCATAGAATACTTCTTAATGTCACATGGACTGGTAGTGTTCAGTGAAAAATAACTGGGAACATGCTACACTACAAGTTTTATGAGGGCCAGAACCTAGTCATCTATTGCTTGCTATCCCTCTCCTATCTTTCAGTAAATAACTCTAAAGAAATAAATAGAATAGAGTAATATTGACCTCTACATTAATCCACATCAAGAAAGAGCAATGTAAGAAGACAGAATCATTCACAACACCATGAAACTGATTTTACTGAATAATGCTTTGACATACCATTTGCAAAAATTGAGAAATAGTTCAAGCAATACTTCCATGAAACTTCTTTAAGTATGTATTGTTGATACTATTGGGAATACCATTCTCCAAATCACACAATGTCTTTTTTATAATAACCTGAGTGACAAACAGGTACCTTGCTATAGAATTAAAAACACTTTTTTCTTCTTTTGATGAAGAGTTTTCTCCCTGCTTCTTTTTCCCTCTTCTTCCTTTTCCTTTTCCTGTTCTTCCTCTCATTCCTTTATGTGATTGACATTATGAATCATATAATTATGTCTTTATCTATTCCATTGATATCCAGGATAACAAATACCAAATTTTTGATTCAACAGTAATGCAGGCACGCATGCATACCACAAACCATAGTTTACTAATATATATATTTTATATACTGACTTCACTTATATTTTCTTTCATTCCAAATTCACTAAAAAATATTTAAATATTTATTAAATTTCTACTATGTTTCCAAGTCTCCTAGGCATTAGGTATACAGCAGTAAGTGAAAACTATATGCTATCTCTTCTTCATGTGGGTTGGCCTCTATTCTCAAAATTGTATTTTCCAGAACTGTTGTAAATTTCCTTGTTCACATAACGTTTTTCCCCAGTCTTTGTTCACTTCAGCTAGAAGGTTCCACTTGACCTCAAGTAAAAGCTAAATTCCTGAGAAATAACTACACATGTATTTACCAAGGGAACTACAGAGGTCCTTTTTCCCTCCCACTTCTTTTCTTAATTTTTATTTTTGCTTTTGCCAATAAATATCCTGCATTGCTATTAACCTATATGCTTGAGAGCTTGATTTTTTTTTTTTTTTGTTACTCTTAGAATTTTTGCTGCATGTTTTCACATGTCTTCAGCGTATCTCCGTTTCACTACAACCCTATAAAATCTCTTCTCTGCTTAATCACTTCGAAGTGGTTCCTATGCATGTTGTCTTCTCTACTACACTTCAACTAATAAAGAGTGACTTTTCATTTCTTAAGATCTCCTAGTTTATTTCAACAATAATAATGGGGCTTTCACATTACTTATCTAGTACTTTTAAATATCCTTTTTTTTTTTTTACCAACTCTAAGATACCTTAGATTGTAACATACACCCTATTTCATGTCCTGGTATAAAAGAAAAAGTACTGTAAACCAAAATATTTTTTGGAATTTAGAAGTTTTAGTCACTGAAAGAACTCTTGCACTTATACAGATATTTTTATAATATTGATTCCATACACATAAAAAAATAAACAAAATGCATTTGTTAGGTTAGTCTCAATACTTTTTCACATTGGGAGTCTGACTCTTCTGGATCATCTATATATATGCAGAAATTCTACCTCCATTCTCTTAGAGTCCTGGCTTGGTCCAAAAGTTAAATAGACATAAGGTAGACTAACAGGAGAGAGGCATAATAATTTATTTAATAGTAGTTTAACGTGGCACAGGAGCCCTCATAAAGAGATGAAGATCCAAAGAAACAGAGTCCATTATTTATACAGAGTTGCTGAATAGGACAAAGAATAGCAAATTGTGAAGAAGCAACTAACTTATGCAGGAAGGCTTAAAAGATAGGAGTTATTTTAGCAAATCTGTACAAAATTCTCTCAATTTTGACTTTTTGTCCTTGAAAATGAGGATGCTGCCTTTCCTTCTAGTATAGGGAGAATGTCTTTCACGGAAATTTCATCTCCTAATCTTAAGAAACAGCATGAAGGTCAGAATAATCTTTTTACATCTGCTTGTTTTTCACATGGCTCTTACTTAAATAGTCAATATGACAGAATTGTATCTTTTAACCACTTCGTGTGTGTGTATATACATACATATACACATATATGTACACATACATATACCATGTTATATACATGGTATAATTCTCTATGTTCTATTGGTGATGCTACATTTCCTAAAATAGTATTCTACTTTTCTTTCTTGAGATATTTACGAAGACACTGATACCCTCTCTACATATTTTGAAACTGACACTTACTTAATTTTACTGGAAGTCTTAATAAATGTTTTCAGACAACTAAGATTCATATTCTGTCCTGTGTTTCTTTAATAATCTCAGACTTTATAGCAAGGATTTGCAAATATATTGTTATAGCTACAGGACAAACAATCAAATCCATGCATGAACAGGCAATAAGACTTTCCATAACTGACATCTGACCACCACCAACTTTAAAATATCACTGATTGTATGATGTATCCTAACTTTAAAAATGTTAAATATGAAAAAATACAATACACATCTTAGAATTTTTTCACTCAATGTTGCTACTTTTCTCTTCAGACATCTCACTTCTCATTAGGCTATGTTGGCTTCATTCAGAAACTGTGCTAAATACCTATGGCCAAAAATGAAGTCTATGGCAACTTTGTATATATTGTTCTGCTGCTATGTATTGCATTTTAAATTTACTGATATTGTATTGGCTCTTCCTGATGATGATGTAATTACTGTTGTTCAGCATGTGTTTTGTACAAGTAATGTAATAGAAGAACTGCTTTCCTCTCATAAATTATTTCCACTAGAATCATATGAAGAAGTCAGCTCTGTTAGAACTATTGAATTTTATAGCCATCTCTCCAGATTTTTGGTGCAGTTTTAGTGGAGACTACATGGGGTTTATTAATAATCATACTAGGAAGTGAACTTGAGTAGTGACTACCTTCCTACTCCAAATGTTTGGACTTCCATATTCTTCCAGGTCAATTTCCTGCTCAGAAATTATTGGCTATATATTTCTCCAGTTTTTTTATTTATTTTTGTTTTTTAGGTTAGTATTATAACATTTATTAAAATAATGCTGTGGGTTAATAGAAACAGCAAAGAACCAAAGAATTTCTCCAGTCTTTTTAAAACTCATAATCTCCAAACCTAAGGAGACTGAAAACTCCCAGTCATTTGTACTGTGAAAATCTAGTATGTTCTTTTGCAAGGAATAGTGGCTTGATGGCTAAGAATTACCTAAAGCCTCAAATAGTCAAATTATTGCCAGTTACCTTTCCCTATACTCTCACAGTATACTTATCCAGGTTTATGCCTTTTTGTGCTACTTTTTTTTTTTTGGCCTTCTCTTTTTATCTCCTTTGGTGACTTAGGATATATCTACAACAGGACAGTGACTATATTTGACTTTGTATTCAGGAAGAGGAAATTATTTCTACTCCGATCTTGCACCATATACTGATGTTTCACTCAATGACGGATGCACTGCATATACAATGATGGTCCCATAAGATTACAAGGGAGCTGAAAAATTCCTATTGCCTAGTAACATCATAGCCATTGTACCATAGAACAATACATTACCTTTTCTGTGTTTAGATAAGTTTACGTAAAAAATGCCATTGTTTTATAATGGCCTTCGTTATTCAGTACAGTAACACGATGTACAAGTTTATAGCCTAGGAGCAATAGGCTATACCTTGTCGTGCAGTAGACTATACCATCTATATTTTTGGAAATACAATCTATGATGTTCGCATGACAAAATCGCCTAACGATGCATTTCTTAGAATGTATCCCCATTGTTAAGTGACACATGACTATATTTACTTTCCTATTCAAAAAACATCAGCTAAACCTATCTTCTAGCTCCCCACCACTTGCATCTCTTTCTATTGCTTTTTCCCTTGCTATTTTATGTTTTTCCTCTCTTTTTTGCCACATACACCTGATATTTTTCCCTTCTTTATTTTCTGTCATTTCCTCCAGTTTTTCCTCCTACTGCTCAATGTACTATTGATCTTTGGGGAATTTGAATTGTAAAACTTGTGAGTTTAAAAACGGAGTCACTTGTGTCAAACCCTGGCAAAATGGAGTCAGGGAAGGCCATGAGGGGAGGTGAAGCAAGGGCTCTCTTGCAGGTTTGACTGATAATAGGAAATGATCACAAGAAATTTTTCCAAACCACAGCTAGCAGCAAAAGGATAGCTAGCTGCTTATACAAGAGCACTTGCCTGACACACTGCCTTTGAGTCCAGTCCAACAAATCAGTCTGCTATGACTTTAAGATTACAAGTTTTACCTAACAACTGGCACCACTCACTAATCAGAGATTTTGAAACAACTTGTATAATCTCCTCTTTCCCCAATAAAACTTAGGTCTTTCCCTTTGTTCTCCAGACATATAAGAGGCCACCCTAGTCTGAGTGAGTGCCATGAATTGCAATTCTAGTGTTTGTATATTCCCAACAAAGCTTTTTGCTCAGAGATTTGTTCACTCTATATTTTTTGACAGCATCAATCTAGACTTTTCTATAACTAAGAATACAAATTATACATTTGGAGGACCAACATTGACACTTGTCTGGACTCCAAGCTCAACCTAAATTTGCCTTTAAACAGGAGAAATTTACCGAGGAAAAAGGTTTATCGTCTCATTTTGACCACCAAAAGGGAAGATTATTTCAGGAGGAAGAGAAGGAATGACAAACATCCTGCACATATAACATGGTTTAGAAAAATGGATAAATCAAACTCAACAGATGATTAGACTGCATGCTAGGCAACAAAGATAGGAAAGTGCATGCATTGACCCAAGATGTTAAATATGCTCTTACAGACGTAAGTAAAATGCAGTATTAAAAGAAATGCTGGCTTTAACTTTCTTATCCTGCAGAAAGTAATATTTTCTTACTTACTGATATTGAGGAAGATATTTTGAGATTCACTGATGTATTTGCATTGATCTATCCACAATTATTTACCTCTGATGAGACCTATAATATACATTCATAAAGTAATCCACAGAGAGTGTGATACTCTGTGACTATTGGAAACAAATACAAATTTAAGTAGCTTTTGTGGATAATGAGGCCATTATCATGGTGCCATTATTATAATGTTCTAAAGCCTTAGAAAAGATATTCAAAAGACATAAAACACACTAGTTAATTTAATTTTGGAGAAATATGCACTCTCAGTTTGGCATGTTTCCCCATCCAGAAGCATGGTTTCATATACAATAGACTTTTCTTAATTCTCCAACTTGTAATGATTAATTGATTGTAAATGCAATCTACTTTCTCCTCTGGCCAATCTGCTTCACAGGAAGAGTATTTTGTAAATATTTTAGCTCAATCTCCCAATATATTTAATCACTGATATTATTATTATAGATTTCGGTACAATCAATCCAATCATACCTATTATATCTAATAGAAATTATATCATTAGTTAGACTAAAATATATACAAAATGAATTAGTTAGAATTGCAATAGAATTGTCTGAGGCTTCCCTAAGAAATCTATATTAATCATACACCAAATGTTATAATAGATTTGGGTATAAGTCAAAATCCAAATCTCTCTCAGTTTTGTTTTCCAAGTCTCTTGTGGACATATGCTTATGCTCTGTTTTATACTCAAGGTCATACTAACATAGGTTTCCACTGATCATTTTGCTTCATTATGGAGAGATATTGATATAGTAATAGTTAAGCAATCTTAATATAGAGTTGAGTATAAATACCGGGTTTTTAAATTGAAATATTACATGTGTATAAGAATTTACACACAAAGGCAAAATTTAGTCTTAAAAGAATGTTAGATTATAGATATTTAGGTCAATTATATATTTAATACAAAATGTTCATTGGGCCATATATTCTACTAAAAATAGATAGGCTTGAAAATGATGGCTATTGAATTGATTAGTATGAATAATCAATATAAAATCAAATTTTACCAAAAATAATGACGTTCTCAACAAGTTTTACCATACTTGTTATTTTCACATACAAACTAAATGATAAAATGGCAGTTTATGCAAGTAGTTTTTTTTTTTTTTATTTCTGCATATTATGGGGGTACAAATGTTTAGGTTACATTGCCCTTGCCGTCACCGCCAGTCAGAGCTTCAAGTGTGACCATCCCTCAGAGGGTGTTCATTGCACTCATCATGTTTGTATACACCCTTCCCCTCCTCCCCCCTCCCATTTGCCCAAAGCTCGATAAATGTTATTCCTACATATGCACTTAAGTGTTGATCAGTTAACACCAGTTTGATGGTGAGTACATGTGCTGCTTGTTTTTCCATTCTTGGGATACTTCACTCGGTAGAAAGGGTTCCAGCTCTATCCAGGAAAATACAAGAAGTGCTATATCACCATTGTTTCTCACAGCTGAATAGTACTCCATGGTAGTTTTAATGCTCTATGAGTAAAAGATGTTTCAAAAACAATTCTGAAGGAGAAAATTTGAAAATAGAGAAGCTGATAACTAGAAAATCTCTATTTTTCTTTAGGTAAAAACAAACATATTTCAATATCATGACCCTAATAGTATACTACTGCTATTTCCAATCTGAGTATTTTAAATATCTTTTATACTTTCTCCTTTCATGTTTATAGATTCACCAGGAGGTTCTTATTGGGAAGTAGAGGAATAATTTATGTTATCAGTGTTCATTAAAAACTAATATTTTGCACACAAGGCAAAAGCTTTAAAATATATAGCTCATTTATGAAAAATATATATCATTTACACTCTTAATTTATTTAATATAATTTACCCAAAAGACAAGATTTGTTGTTAGAAAGACCAAAGAATGTCTTCCATAGTTCTGTAACTTTTTCTATAATTTTATCATGAATTTGATATCATACTAATAGCCATTAGGGAAAGAAAAGTAGTAATCTTTTAGAGGTGGAAAATTACCGTGGTCTTCAGGACTTTGCAATTCATCTTTTGAAAGACTGATCTGTTTTTAATACCAGTATAGCCACAGAAGGGCAATGAGCACATTTTTTTTCAAAGATTCATTGTACTCAATGGGACACAGACTGGTCAAATCTATCTGAAAGAGGTTCTACTGGGGGAAAAAACCACAAGAGAAAATTATTCCTTATTAAGTGGTGTCAAATAATTCATCGGAGTTTACTGGGAATCTGCATTTAATGTTATTATGTAGATCATGAAACCAAAACTAAAAAATTGCCACCATTTTATCTAATATTAATAGAATGGCATGAGAGGTGTGGCAATATCATCACTAAGAGTTGGTTCCTAAATATTCATTTTTATCAAATAATTATTGCTAATCTTACAACATCTTTTTCATAGAAATATGTATTTTTTGTTGTTGCTGTGTAGCTTACGTTTTGTGACATTCAAGTGGACATTTAATTTTCCACTTAAGATATTTCATTTTACCTGAGAGGATTTCTTAATAGAAATTTAGAAGCTAAAGTTCAAACATTTTTTCTTTCAGGAAGTAAAGTTAAACATTTAATATTTTATGATTTTTATTTGTTATAGAAATATGCTGAAAGAAATAAATCCAGTCACTTAAAAAAACAGCATTGAAATATAATCTATTCATAATATATCTACTGGAATTTGTGCTCAAGACCCACAATGATATAGTTCACTCCTAAACCCGAATCTAGTCAAGAATTTACCTATAATATTGAAATTGTAATACTAGAGTTCCTAAAACTGTCGAAATACTGAAATTATTCCATTATCAACTAAGTCAGCTGATTGCACTTTCATTTCAATTGCGTTAAGATTCTTTTTTCTTGATCATAAAATATACAATTAAATATATACAGCTACTTTCAAATTTACATTCAATTTGTTTGCAGGAATTCATATTAGAAAAGATGAATAAGCCATCACTTTAGGCTACAAAGTCAGTATTTCTTTTAATAATGTACCTGTTGTTTTACTAGTAATCTCGTTATGTCATTATTTTTTGGTATAAAAGTATCCATACAATAACATATTGTTGAATAATTCCCTTTTTCCTTAATCACCACTCACATGGCTTTGAAATTTTGCAATTTATTTTTTCAGTTGACTATAAAAAATAACATTTCCGATTAAATAATAAATTTTTAATATTTTGAATATAAAATTATTACTTGACATTTTAGAATTATTAAAATAAAGCAGATGTTTTTATTCACTATTTGTGAATAAGAGATATTCAAAATAAACCAGGTAGTATGGAGAAATATGCATATTAGTAATAATTAAAATGGAATATTTTCTATGTATGAGGTAATCTGAAAAATATTAATGTATTGTTTCATTTAAATATTATGCTAAACATATGAGAGATTTTATAAAGAAAATTTTTAATGAACATGATTAAGTGATTTGCCCAGGTAAGTAGCCAGCTGATAGTTGAAGTTAGTTCTGACTCTAGAAATCAATGTTTTCAAATTCTACAGTGAAACACAAATATTCAGACATTTTATGACATATCTTTACAATATATATACAAATATATTGTGAAAACTGAATAATTTGGTAACAGCAGCAGTTTAAACTTTAGGGTAGAAACTTTCAAATAAAAACAAATATGAACTTAGATAAGGAGAAACTTTATTCAAAAAGACTATTGCAATAGGAAAAACACTCTGATCTCAGAAATCTGAAAGCATCTCCAAGTCCTTGTAAGCCTTTTCTTTTATAGTTAGAAGTAAGTAGACATAGAAAAAGAGGAGCGAGCAGGAGGGATGAGCAAACAGCATGGTTGACATGGTGTGGGTAGGAAATGTGCTTCTCTGTGGTCAACTGATTCTTGGGATAAGATGGTATGGGTGTGGGTGTGTCTGTATGTGTCCATGTGTCTGCAGGGGGAGAGGAATGTTCTGCAATTTACTGCTTTCTCAGGCTTGGGGGCAAGCCAAGTTCAGGGGTAAATGGGAAGGAGAAGTGACTGACTAAAGTTTTGGGAAGACAAACCAGAGGGTAAGACTTGGCGATTGTGAACTTGATTAAATCACAAATTAATATTTAGATTCCAATGATGTTAATATGGCAAATGCAATTGGTTTTAAGAATGAGAAATTAGCAAATCTTAACATATATGCATCATGTTTACGGGAAGAAAATAGTTAACAGCAAGCTTACAATATGTTTTCTTTCTTTATAGGGAGTATACCATTGGGAAAGAAAGGACAGTGAGTAAAGTGGTTGAATTTACTTATCAACATACCAAATTCAGAACTTCAGCAAATATAGTGATGGCATTTGCCAGAAAAAAAAATTGTAATTATTGGTATCTTTGGAATTATTTTTGGTCATCAAACTTAGAGTCTATTTGTTATTAAGTCTTTTTGGAAAATGTTACGTAAACCATGTAACTATTGGAGTAAAAAGTGGAGGTATTTCATAAATGCAATAGCTCCCTTCCATGTAAATACATCTGTCATATATCAGAGACCTCACCTGAAAATACTGACCAGTCTGCGTTCTCACACAGCAAGTGCAGAAAATCGTCAACTTGTTTGCATCTTGCAATTATTTGTACTCTTAAAATTATTAATATTTGTAAAGCTTAATAGAGAATAAGACTTCTGGTTTCTACAAGTCTTATTGGAAAGCATACTTCTACATGTTATTTTAGCTTCATTAATGTTTTCATTGCACAGACGTTTTAACTAAATATTCAAATTAAATAGTTGAAATGAGAACTTTTTTCACTATCATGTCTGTTTCTTTGAAAAATAGGATTCAATTTGAAGACCAGTTTTTAAAATAATGTTTGGTATGTTTGATGGAA
The DNA here is from genome assembly GCA_963575035.1 of Avahi laniger. NCBI lineage: Eukaryota > Metazoa > Chordata > Mammalia > Primates > Indriidae > Avahi > Avahi laniger. The sequence goes on from CAUYSK010037418.1 coordinate 80,139, forward strand.
TTTAAAAAGATGAAAGAGAAATGGAAACTAATGAAATAACATATGCCAATGAAACAAGAATATATGGACATGGAATTCAGATAGCTAACAAAAAGAAAAAGTAAAGAGAAAAAAATGGAGTAATGAATACAATCTTCATTTTAAAGAGTATATAACAGAATTCACACCATGGAGTATTGAAAAGTAGCATAAAAGTCTAACTAGGGTAACTTGCTCAGAACGTAGAGGAAAGGAGGTAGGAGGTGGGTTATTCTCAGCTTCTAGGGGCCACTTCCATTTCCTGGCTCATGCTATCCTTTCCTCCATCTTCAAAGCCAGCAGTGGTAAGTTGAATTTTTCTCATATTTTGAAACTCTCTAGTCTCTCCTTCCCTGCTTAACAGCATGAGAGTTTATAAGGCTCCTGTAAGTCAATTAGGACTACCTGGATAACTCTAATTCCAGGTCCGTGACCTTATTCACATCTGAAAATTCCCTTTGCCATATAATGTAATATATCCACAGATTCCAAGGTTTAGGGTATGAATGTCTTTGTGGGGGGACATTATGACATAGTTCATCATTTGGCTGTTTTGTATCATAGCTTTTTCAGACGTGAAATGGAGATTATATTAATGCTTCATTCAAAGGCTTTTTTGGTGAGAAATAAAATGAATTACCTAGGCAAAATATCCACAACAAAGTATTGCATTTAGCAATAATTACCCACCCATTAATTGTTACTTTTAAAATACAGCAAAAATATGAAACCATCACATTTTGTACTTTTGTGAGAAAATTTATGTGATGGATAACATGCAATCAATGAAACTATTGAATAGCTTCTAATTTTATGTAAAAATTCTTTGTTATGATAATCATTTAAAATAAAAGATGTAGAATGGATGGATAGGCAAATGATAGATGATTGATAGACAGATAGATAGACTGACAGACTCAGGTAACCCAAATTAACTAACCATTCATAAAAGATTATTCAAGGTTTTAAAGTTGTTTGTCACCTGAAAATGGGTTTTATATGATTTTTCTGTTTCTTTATGCATATTATAATTATATCATTCTAGAATATATTGCTTTTATAATTAAAAAGAAAATAGAAACAAATTGCTTACAATAGACTTTCTTTTTTCACTTATACAATATAAAAATAAATGATCAAATCTATTCCCATTGTGGATAGTTATTACTGGTCATCTCTTTTCATAACATGGCTTCAGTGAATCACTGCCATTTGATCTTAACAAGTGAAGACTCAGTGGATATGATTCTTTTATTGCGCTTACACGGAGTTATTCCTTGGTTGTTCTCATTCAGCAGAGTGATAAGGAACAAATGGATAGACTTCAGTAGAATTATTTCAGTAAAATGAAGAGTGCCCCCTTTTTCCTATTTGTTTCATTTTTCCTTGGGCTTATCAATTGTATTTCCTTTCTCAATTACAAAAGAGAAGAATACATTGGTAAACCTTAGTGAGTTTGCTTTCCCTGAATACACTTGCTAACAAATCAACTGATTCTCTGAGGATGAACTTTCATCTAGCTATCTCTTTGTACATATTGAAAATTTGCATATATGATAAATATTTGGAGGATGTCTAGTTATACTTTGCCAGTAGTAGATATCCATACTCATTACTCTGATACTTTTGTTAATGGTAAACAAATCAACCAAACTATAAGCACTCTTTCTTAATCTCTGATTTGATAACCTACCCAGCACTGACCATTTTCCTAAACTACTGCTAAGAAAACAAAAATTGATATTTCATTTCTTTAATTGATGACTACAATTTGGGCTATGCATACAACCATTGTTTATGACAGTTTTCCATTGTTTATAACAGCTTTCTAGGTATATATTATATTTTACACTGCTATAAATTATTATTTATAAAATTTTTCTAATTTTAAGAAAAACAAATAAACCCTGTTACTATATTGTTTATGAGAGCCTGCTGTTCCAATTAAGAAGTCATATGTTTTATTTATCATAACAGTGGATAATAAATGGGATGAGTGTATAGAAATGTATTGTTGATAGTCCTAATGGTGATAGTAAAGACTGTTACTCTTAAGCAATGGTCCATTTTTTTCAAACATCAGTTGTGCTCAGTGATGTCAAATTTCTCTATTTACATGCTATATAATAAAATTTTTATCATTGAAATATCATCATGGAAAATAATTTTTGTTGTTACAACTCTAAAACATACTAAATTCTAAACCATTTTTATATCACAAGATCAATTTTTTCATATAGTTATATTTTATAACAAGGTGTTTCTTCTAAATAAAATTAGCATGATACAGCAGAAAAAAAAATTCTACTCTGTTTCTTCTTTGTCTGGATAATTCACTAGGTCTTATCTATCCTTTGAGAAACTTACTCAGCTTTAGAAAATGCAATAGTCTTCCAAGAATGGGTTAACATTATAGGTTTTCATAATTGGAGCAGCACTATATGTTCTCAAAGATTCCTGAACATAAATTCTTAACCAGAACCATAACATATGAATAGTCCACTGTTTCTGCCACTATGGTTTGCACATCCTGGTGTCTGCCTATGTATTTCCATTAACCTGTAATACATACCTTAACCCTTTGCTACATCAATCCTAACAAGATTCTTACATCTGGAACCTGAACCATCTAATCTTACTCAAATTACCACTGTCTCAGCTCCTATCTCACACTAATATTCCACAGTAGTTATGTAGAAAATGGTAGATGAAAAAAGTAACATCATGAGCATAACAAAATCTTATAAAATGCATTGAATGATACATTTTATCATCTTACTGAATGAGAAAATTTTAATAGCAAGATATAATAAATCTTACTGAATGTTAAGATTTTTATTTGAGAAGGCTATTTTTTCTCTAGCAATAATTGAAATATTTGACAATTTGTCTGGTGTTTATTTAATAAGTTAATTATATCATTGAAGATAATTATAGTTACAAAGACTGTAGACAGCATCTGAAGGGTTTGATTTACGTATATTGTATTCTAATATTTCTAAAGTGGCTTATATATAGGTAAAAGTAGATGAGATTATATCAGTTTTTAATGATATAAATATTTAAACAATAGCAACAACAACAATCAGGCAACAGAATGCCAAAATAAATGTATGTTACCACAAAATTTCATTGACTTCAAATTTTCACTATTAAAAAATCCATGATAAAAATTCATATTTTCATTTCCCCAATAAGGTCTCTCTTCTCAATAACTGTCTTATATCTATGAGACAAAATTCATTAATTTCCTCTCTAAAGAAGAAATTTGATTTTAAGTATATTATGGTTTTATTAGCTAAATTATTTTCTGAAAGAAAAATGATTCTGCTTATCTTTAAGTACAGCCAAATTAAGTCATTTCTCACATATTAGAGTTACAATTAAAATGACTTTTCCTAAAAAGTTATAAATAATAAGTAGCTAAAATTGAGGATTTTCTTATAGAGTATAAAAAAACTACATTTTTAGAGCTATATGAAAATCTTTGTAGCATGAAGCTATATTGGTGCAAGAAGGAAATTTAACTTTACTTGCATAATGTACTTCCAAATGCATTTATTCGTAAGTACATTATGGAGGTTTCTACTACCATATATCCAAATGTCTTGTACAAATATCAACCTCTATATCAGTGGATAATAGGTATGAAAATAAAATTGAAATAACATGACATTTAAAATGCCAAATGCTAAAACCTTTTGCAGATTATATATTATATTATCCTTCCCTTCTGTCTATACTTAGGAGAACTAATTAGGAATCTATTGGAAATGCTCTTTGACTGATTAGTTCTAATACTAATTTTTAACATAAAATCTATTTAAGTTAACTTACTCTTTTTCTTCCTTCTTTATTTCATTTCAAATATAGAAGGCATGTCATTTATTTTCTTACTTTTCATGATAAATGTATCTAATTTCAGTAAAATTGGTCAGATAATCATACATTTGACTCTTAGATTTTTTATGTTACTTGGAAGTCTTTCAATGAATCTCATGAAAATAAGAAAAACTTAAAACTACCAAAAGGATTATAATAAAATGTAGCAATAGGACACTGCCTAAAGGTGGAGGAATTAATGATAAAATATAATACCTGTTTAGTATTTTCCTTTATTTTCGTTAGCCTCTACAATTTTGGTGCAATAAATACTAAAGAAATTTTCAAAACAGTGTCTATTACCCTGCATGTTCCTCTCCTCCTATTATTATTTGTTAATGTATCCACAGGGATCTCAATTACTGAGCCCCTCTCAGTGGTGCTTTCACTGATTTCCACAACTAGAAATAACTTCCTGTATTTCTAATCATCAAGACCACCAATTTGAACTTCTCATATGAACTATCATTTTAAAGTAGGAAGAAACACATTTCTGTCACTTAACAGAAGTTATATGTTTGTTTTTGTTATTTTTTCTTTATGTTTTCTGGAGGGAATAAATTCATAAATGAATGATAGTCATCAGTTTAAAGATCTTATCTTTCCTGTTAGACTTAAGTCCCTTAGGACAGAAATCATTTAGTCTCCATCTAATCTGTCCACAACTAGCATTTCCTTTATATAATCATTTCTGTACCTTTCTTTCACAATATAGAAATATTTTACTAATATAAAACCAAACATTTTTTCCTAGTTCTGATAAAGTAGATTGAGTTAAGCTACTTCACATACTTACCCAAGATATCATTTTACTACCTGAATATCTTTAATGAAATATTGTAACATCTCACTGTCAATACCACATTCAACATGATTTCATCTTTACCCATATTTGTCTCGTTTCTAGCCCTTTGTATTCCATTAACATCCTTTTTTATAAGACATGATTTTATAATTATCTATGTTTATAATTAACCTGTTGTTATACTGTGAAGACAAGAAATATAAATTATTCATTTTATTTTATCCTTAGCTCCTAGGTGAGTACCTGATAAATAGCAAGTACTTAGTACAAATTTCTTGATAGAATTAACAGGCAGGATTTAATAACTGCATAAAATCAATATGGGGTACTATTGATGAGCTTCCTAGGCAGAAATGATACTCCTCTTCTGAATATTTTTATTACAAACAAAATGAAGCAAGTAAACTTTATCTTATAGGATAATATGCATGTGAACATAAGCCCAATTCATTTATTATACTTCACTTGTAGTATAAAAGCAGTTAAGTGATGAAAAACTAATAGGGTCAGCAAAGTGGGTTTAAGCTCAGTCATGCAAAGTGGTTGGAAGTGGCTACTTCTATCCATTACAATACAATCAGAAAAAAATAAAATGAATGAGTAAAAACTCAATGTTTTTCTTGGACCTATAAAAGAACAGAAGTGGCCAGTCACGGTAGCTCATGGCTGTAATCCCTGAGAGGGAGGATAGCTTGAACTCTGGGGTTCTAGACCAGCCTGAGCAAAAGCGAGACCCTGTCTCCACTACAAATAGAAAGCCGGGCACAGTAGCATGTGCCTGTAGTCTCAGCTACTCCAGACTTTGAGTCAGGAGGATTGCTTGAACCCAGGAGTTGGACTTTGCAGTGAGCTATGATGACCACTGCACTCTACCCAGGGCAACAGTGAGACTCTGTCTCAAAAAAGAGAAAAAAAAAGAACAGAAGTACCAAAGAAACTAACTACTCTAAAATCTAGGCAAATCCAGGAATCACTGCAAATATCTACTTACCTGGAGTAGAAGCTTGTCAAAGTCCGCAAGTGGGAGTAATACTTAAATATTAGTTTTGACAAATTGGTGGAGGCTGGATGTGGACTGACATGAGAGTAACAAACTCCTGGAGACTAGTGTTATAAGTGCCCCACACATCTGTAGGTTTTACTACCAGGTATTAAATTGAAAATCTGTGAAGATCTCTCCATGAATTTGACATGAAGAAGGAGAGTAATCACTGAAAAAATCCAAGAGTGTTCTGAAAAACAAAGTCCTAATTTCCAGGGGAAAATATTTTGCCAGAACCTTATTACAGCTGGGGTAGGGGAATTAGTTTTACTCCAGCACCCTACAGCCCTCTTGTGTCACCTAAAGAGCAATATCAAAAGTAACATGTCAAGAAGTTCAGGACATGGAAATAGAAAGGAAATGCTCCAGCCAGGGAGGGAGTAGGGGACAGGGACACACACACACACACACACACACACACACACACACACATACATAAACGAAAAAATAAAAAATAAAAACAAACATTTGTAAAATTCACAGCCCCAAGCCACAGGCAAAATAAAAGACTTGAGATTTCATGAGAGAATTACTGATGCTCTCTCTTACACACTTTGCCACCGCATCAGGAGGGATCCAAGAAAAACTAACAGTAGGTTACAGCTAACACTGTTTCAAGGCACAGACTCTCAGGAAGAGAACTGAGAGAAATTCAAATTTAAAAGAAAACAAAAATAAGGACACTAGAGGAATTTGAAGCTTCTGACATCAAGAGTTACCACAAGTAATAAACACAGTGTAATTCCTACACAGATAAATATAAAACTTCATAATAAAGACCTGTCTATCTGAGCTCCTAGTACATAATACAAGATGTCTAACTTTTTTTATTTTTAATTTCAAAACATTATGGGATTACAAATCGTTTAGGTTACATGAATCCCTTTTGCAATGTTTAAGTCACAGCTATAGTTGTGCCTGTCACCCAAATAGTGTTCACTGTATCCATTATGTAGGTTTTTGCCCCTCCCTTTCTCCTCCCTCCCCCTGGTTGATTTCCACTGAGTTTTACTTCCCTCTGTGAAGACTTTAGATCAAAAAGACACCTACACTTGTTTATTGCAGCACAATTCACAATTCCAAACATGTGGATTCAACTCAAGTGCCCATCAATTCCTGAATGGATTAATAAAATGTGGTATATGTAGACCATGGAGTACAACTCAACCATAAAAAAATGAATTAATACCTTTTGCAACAATCTGGATAGAACTGGAGACTATTCTTCTAAGTGAAGTATTTCAAGAATGGAAAAACAGACACCACATGTACTCACTATCAAATAAGATGTCCAACTTTCAACGAAAATCACAAGGCATTCCAAAAGACAACCAAAAGTACTGTCTTGAAAAAGCAATTGTCATAACCAGACTCAGATATGATGCAGATTTTGAAATGAATAATGAATTTAAAATAACTATGATTAATAGATTAAGAACTTGAATGAAAAGCAACATACAAGAGTAGATGGATAATTAGAGCAGAGAGATGAAAACACTATATAAAGAATAAAAAAGTAATCATAGAAATTTTAAAAATATATAAATAATAGAGAAACAATATTAAATAATGTCTTCAATGGATTTATCAGTAGATGCTACATGGCCAAATAATAATGAACTTACCACAATACAATAGAAACATTCAAACTGAAATGCAAAGAGAAAAATAAAAAAATATAAATAGTATCCTAGAACAGAAAAACAATATATGATAATAACTAATTCAATCAGAATAAACTATGAACTTAAGTTAATACTACTATATCAATATTGGTTCATTAATTGTAACAGATGTGTCATACTAATATAAAATGTTATTTTGAAAGAAAATGATATGGAATATATGGAAATTCTATGTACTATATTCATAATTTTTTTGTAAACCTGAAATTGTTCATTTTTTTAAAGTTCATTTAAAGATATAAAAAGGATCAGTAAAATAAAAAATTGAAAAATAATAAAAACTGATAGGGTTATGTAGTAAGTAAATAATCTAAATTATTATTCCTAGCCAAATAATAAGGAAAACATTTCAAATTCTATCAAAATTAGAAAAGATCAACTATTGGAATAAAAGTTAATTGTATAAGCAATGAAAGATAGAGCATGATACATTTTAATATATTTGAGATTATAAAGTTAGTTTAATATATAACATAGAATGCTTGAGCTAAAATTAAAATGCTCCTTATTTTATAAGCCTTTTTCCACACACTCAAAATGATGCTGAAATGAGCATTTGTTCAAAGCAATTGAGAAGAAAATATTGTGAATATAAAATATTTATTATAATTAGTATACACATTTTTAATATGTACCTACAGCATGACAGTAAAATGAAATATTTATTTTTATAAGAGATACATATTTTTATGTTAGATTTATTCAAAACATAGACCCTGACACTAAAGGATTTGTTGGTCCTTCCCATGAAATATGTCAATGCAATAATAAGTTGAATGAGATAATTTCTCTTTTTTCTCCTGGGCTTATTCATCTTTGGCTTTTATATATTATTTCTATTGAAATTATTTTTCTCAGTTGGTGACTATTATGGGTATAAGAATGTCAATGAATTTCCCTCTATAGTCAATTGCTATGTTATTAATAGTTGTTAATGACATTTTATAAACTTCATAATTAACAAAATATGAAATACACTCATTCACAGAAAGGATTTACATTCCTTGAAAATATTATGAGATGTAAGTTTTTCACTTTGCAAAGTGCTGGGGGTTTTTCCCCTTAAGTTAGAGAAAAAAATATTGTTGATCAAAGCAAAAGCTTTAGTGAGGAAAAGATCTCTACTTCTAATAATGAAATAAAATTATACTCTTAATAGCCTTCAATGTCATAATTACTGTTCTAAAGGAGAATATATATAAATATGTAGCACAATTAGTTGATAACATATTTTAGAATTTCTTCCTGAAAATGAAATAAATACATATCCCTTGTAGCAAATTTAAAGAACATATTTAATACAGAGCCCTTGTAGCAAATTTAAAGAACATATTTAACCACAATAAACATGATACACATAAAACACTATCCTTGAATAAATTTTACTCTTACATGAGTCTAAATATATTTAGACTATAATATATAAACTTTGATACAAAGTAAAATACGTGTCAGTGTATTGGTGTACTATAGCATAAATACAATTTTCACATATATGTTTTAATAAGTTTGCTAGCATATTGCAAATATATTTTTACAACTCAATTTTTTTCTTTAAACACTTTGCTAGGTTTATTTTCCCATGTTGACAAATTTGGACATATATTCTGTTTCCATTGTTTGCTATTGTAAATAATGCTGCAATGAGCAATCATGTACATAAATTTTGTTAAAATCTGTGACTGACAGAATTTCCTGTAATTTACATTGGCTATTTATTCACACTTTAAGGCCCAGAATATGTATCAAATTTTTTCCTCAAAACAGGTTTTGTCAAATATACATGATGAAAAAAAATATATGCTAAGAATATAATTTTGTCTGAAATCTCCTCATAATTTAATGTTTTCTGTTTTCTTCTTTCACACAAAAGGTGTTTTTAAAAATTTTTCCAATAGATTAGAAGAGGATATAATATATGACTGAATATGTTCACCTGCATATACTACTTTTCATGAATATTACAAAACAAAATTGCTGTTTATAAAAATGCAACAGAGTATAATACAGGGACAGGATGCAAATATTTATGTGATCAAACCTGTGACAGGAAATAAATTGATATTTATGGTCATAGGCTCTAATATCTTAATATGGATATAGATTATTTCTCATTTGCAATTTTATTGCTGTTTTCTTTATTGAAGCATTTCCAAATAGACCTGAAAAGTGGTCCAATTTTGCAATTTGGATAATTTTTAAGAAATGGAAGTCATTAATCACTAATATTTTCTTCATATATCAATTATGAATTGACAATACCTTTCAGCAGTAGGATTGCTGGATTAAATGATAAATATACATTTATTTTTATGAGAAATCTACACAGTTTTTCCACAGAGTTTACACTATTTGTAGTCCCACCAACAGTGTATAAGCATTCCTTCCTCTGTACATATAATACATGCCAGTATCTACGGCTTTTAACTTTTTAATCATGGCCTTTCTGACAGGGGTAAGGTGGTATGTCCCGTGTGGTTTTAATTTGCATTTCCCTGATGATTAGTGATGTTAAGTATTTTTTTTCATATGCTCATTGGTCATTTGTCTATCTTCTTGTGAAAACCTTCTGTTCATGCCTTTGGCTCCCTTTTTTATGTTTTCTTTTTTTTCCTTGCTGATTTGTTTGTTTTTTTGTATATTCTGGAGAGTAACCCTTTGTTGGATATACAGTTTGTGAATGTTTTTTCCCATTCTGTAAGTTGTCTATTTACTCTGTTGATTATTTCCTTTGCTGTGCAAAACCTTTTTAATTTAAGTAAGCCTCATTCATTTATTTTTGTTATGGCCGTATTTGCCTTTGGGGCTTTATTCATAAATCCTATGCCTAGGCCAATATCTAGAAGAATTTTTCCCTACATTTTCTTCTAGAGTTTTTATGGTCTCTTGCCTTATATTTAAGTCATCTATCTTGAATTAATTTTTGTATATGGCAAGAAATAGTGGTCTCGTTTCATTCTTCTGCATGTGGCTTCCTAGGTTTCCCAGCATCATTTATTGAATATGGCTTTCTTTCCCTAGTGTATGTTGTTGTATGCTTTGTGAAAGATAAGTTGGTTGCAGGTAAATGGCTTTACTTCTGGGTTCTCTATTCTGTTCCATTGATTTATGCCTCCATTTTTATAATAGTTCCATGCTCTGTTGGTTACTATAGCCTTGTTACATAATTTGAAGTCAGGTAATGTGATGCCTCCAGATTTGTTCTTTTTAGTTAAGATGGTTTTGGCTCTTTGGGTCTTTTTTGGTTCCAACTGAAGCCAATAATTATGTTTTATATCTCTGTGAAATACATCACTGGTACTTTGGAAGGGATTACACTGAATCTGTAAATCACTTTGGGAAGTATGGACACTTTAACATTTATTCCACCAATCTGTGAGCATGGGACATTTTTCCATTTGTGTCATCTACAATTTCTTTCACCAGTGTTTTGTAGTTCTCCTCCATTAAGTATATTCCTAAGTATTTTATTTTCTCTGTAGCTGTTGTAAGTTGTATTCAGCCTTGTTTTCACTCTTGGCTTGACTGTTATTAGATTATGTAGATGCCCCTGATTTGTGTACATTACTTTGCTAAAGTTATTTATCCATTCTAGGAGTCTCTTGGTGGAATCTTTAGGGTTTTCTAGGTACAAGATCACATCATGAGCAAATGGGGATAATTTGACCTTCTGCTGAAAAGTCTACTGTTAGCCTGATGAGTTGTTCTTTGTAGGTTAGTTGTTGCATTTATCTTGCAGCTTGTAGAATTTTCTCCTTCATTTTGACTTTGGCCAAGTTGATGACTATGTGTCTTGGAGTAGTCCTATTTGCTGCGAATCTTCCTGATGTTTGATGACCATCTTATATCTGGATATCTGAATCTCTGGCAATAGCAGGGAAGTTTTCCTCAATAATTCCCTCAAATAGCTTTTCCATGCTTTTTGCTTTTTCTTTTTCTCCCTCAGGGGTGCCTATAATTCTTACATTAGCTTGTTTTGAATAGTTTCATATTTTTCTGAGTATTTTTCATTCTTTTTTTTTTCTGCCTCTAACTGACTGGGTTAGTTTGAAAGCCTTGTCTTCAAGCTCTCAGATTCTTTCTTCTGTGTGGGCTAGCCTGTTGTTGAAGCTTTCTGCTGTATTTTGAAATTCCGTAAATGACTTTCATTTCTTTAAGTTCTATCTTTTCTTATATTGTCTACCTCTTTAATACTTTTTCAATTTTTTTCATTCATCTCCTGTAATATTTTGGGGGACTCTTTGTGTTGCTTTTCAACTTTCCCCTCAATCCCACTCATTTTATTTGCTATCCATATTCTGGATTCTATTTCTGATATTTCAGCAATTTCCTTTTGCTTGGGGTCCATTGCTACAGCTCTATTTTGATCCTTTGAGAATTTTGAACTAGCTTGTTTTTTCATGTTGCCTGAGTTCTCTTTATTCTCATCTGAAACCTCTTTTCTCAGCCCAGGGAAGACAGATTTGTAGTGTACCTATTCTCCTTTTTTTGGGAATTCTCCTACTTAGTGACTACAGAGAGAGGCTCCTAGGTGGCACTTTTCTGTTCTACTGCAGAAGATTGGCCCAGCAGGAGATGGGTGGATGCACTGAGAGCCTGTATGTTAGCTGTTCCTTGTTGTCCTGTTTTCCCTCTGATTGTCACAGTCCATGCTGGTGCTGGAGGATCTCTGTGTGGAGTGGTGGATTGGTCCCCGGCTGGTGCTGGAAGCTTGCTTGGGCACGGGGCTGGAGAAGTACCCTTCTCCACTGAGGAGGACATTGTAGGAGATTGCTCTGCCTAGATTTTACTGTGGAGGTGGCAGTGACTCCTGGGCAAGACTATCTAGTCGGTGGCCACAGATGTGAGGGCTGCCGATATTCACTCCACTTGGTCCAGGGCAATAGCCGCATGTAGCTAGAAGGACTGGTGAGCGTTTGATCCTGGAGGAGCAGGTCCTGCCAGGCAATGTGTGGGAGTGGGGCTGCAGGGCTGGGTAGGAGCACAAAAAGCAGTGGGGCCAGGGCCGTGGTGCTGGCTGGTCACTCGGGATCCCCAGGGGTTGGGCCATGAGGCCATCCCACTGGGGTTGCTGGGGTTGTCTCCCTGTGCAGGTCTTTCTGAGGCTGTTGCTGTGGAGCCATGGGGCTTCTCAGGTGGCATAGGCAGTGCCAGCTCTGTTGGAATTTCCTGGTGGGGGGAGCAGCTAGTCACAGGGTGATCAAGGGCTTCTGCTCTCCCTCTTCTCTCTTCAGCCTGGCAGGGTGATGTAGAGATGGTTGTAGCAAAGCTGAGCCCTGTGTAGACCCAGTGCTCTGGACCTGAGAGCTCAGAATGGTGTCAGTTGCAGTGACCAAGGGAACAGAAGCCTGCGAAGTCCTGCTGTGTCAGCTCTCTGGTGTAATGCCACTGCAAAGTCTCCAAGCAGCTCCTTGACCAGTCTGGAAGTCTGCCATGGTGATGGAGTCCTCTCACAGCTCTGGTTGCTGTGTCCACAGGGGGAGCCCAGAGCCCTGGGGCCCACTCCAATTCTTCCCTACATGTGGATACCTCCCCCAGGTACCTTCTGTTCTTGCCAAGCAGATCTCCCTGTCTCCCTCTCCTTCACTCTGAATGTCTCCCATTGCTTCTCTGATGATTCATAATGCTCTCTCCAAGAAGGTTTATCCATAGGTGGAATCTACTTGCAACTTCCCATCCTCTCCTTGAAAGCATCATATGTGGGCTGCTTCTAGTCTTCCATCTTGGCCCCAACCTGCATCTCAAAATCTTAAACAATGTGATTGCACAGGCTGCTAAGATGTAAAGATGAAATTTATATGTTTTTTCTAAATTAATTTGTTTTCATAAAAATGCTAACACATGTTACAGGTAAGTGGCTATAATTTCTGCAATATAACTAAGGTATATTAATTCAGTATGCTTCCTAGTGTCTCTTTTAGAACATGTACACAATAATTTCCCTTTAGAAATAAATACTGGTGGAAATATCTCCCTGTAGAATTGATACATTTTATTCTACCAAACACAACCTTGTAAAACCAATTATTTTTAGCCATCCAGTGCATAAAGAATACATATAAATTTCATACTTGATCAAATTAATTAATCTATTTTGGTTTCCTGAAATAATTAACTCTCCATCGGATGCATATTTTTAGATAGCAATTTTTTGGTATATGTCTTTCATGTTATAAAGCTTATATGTGTTCTATAAGGATAATATAAAATTAAATCTTTTAAATAGTAATATTTTGAACATGAAAAATTTTTGATTAATTCTCTACAAAACTATGAAGGTTAAAACAGTCAACTACTATCAATGGTTTTAATTTTGTAATGTTGTAATATTGTTTGAGCTATCAAAAAAAAAAGAAGAAAACCATTAATGGGTTTCAAACAAGATAGCGCAAGTATCAAATGTAAATATTTAAAAAGTTCAATTTAGATATGTTGTGGTACGTGAAGTCAAACGTGGATGCAGATTGATAATTACCCATCCTCTCAGAGAAAGGGTGTGCTCCTCCAGAGACCTGCAGACACTAGATGGTTCACTTCAATTCTGTGTGAGAGTGGGATGTAAGTGGTGACCTTATGGGTAAGATAATGCTATGCTTAGTCAGAAATGGCTACATAGCCCTTTAAAGGGAAAAGATGAAAGTCAGAACTGTACAGAGGTGGTATAATTTATATGTTACTAAATGTATTTTTTTATTGCAAGTATGTCTCACAAAACGTATTTTAAATAATAAAAAAATAGTAGACATGGATACTGTAACAGAGATAGCCAAACAAATAGAAACTCTGCTGCCTTAGAGAAAAATTAGGAGATGTAGCAAGATAGACTGTGCACTATCCAACAAATACTTGCTTAGGAAAGTCATGCTGCTCATTGAAAAATGTCTCAAGTGTCAGTCAGCACAATCCCAAAGTCCCACAATGCAAACCAATAGGTCAGTCTAGTATTTCATGGTCAGAGTATTTATGATCAGTAGAATACGAAGTAATAAATGAAAGCACAAATGTAACCACTAACATAGCTAAATACTTAAGAAAATTCACTTAAATATGTTTAGAAAACAATATTTCCTTGTATATTTTAATATGGTCTTAGTACAGTCATGTACTACAGAAGAATGTTTTGGTCAATAATGAACTTTATATATGATGGTGGCCCCATAAGATTATACTGTACTTTTACTGTGTCTTTGCTGTGCTTGTATCTATTTAGATACACAATTACTTACTATTGTATTACAGTTGCCTATAGTATTCAGTGCAGTATCATGTTGTATAGGTTGTAGGCTAGGAACAACAGTCAATATCATATAGCCTAGGTGTGTAGTAGGCTATACCATCTGGGTTTGTATAATTGTACTCTGATTGATCACACAAGGGGGAAGTCACCTAACAGCACATTTCTCAGAATGCATCCCTGCTTGTTAAGCAATACTTAACTATGTACATAATAGTGAAAGCATTGAATACAGACTATGCTTACCTTCAGTTCATTGCCAGTTTGCCACAGTAGTCGTACAGATTCACAATTGCACCAGAAGAGCGTGAGCATTCTATGTACTCCACATCCTTGCCAATACTTGGTCCTGCCACTCAGTTCTACCTGTGGGCACAATGTGAAGTGTGCAGTAGTGTGTCACTAAGGTTTTGTGTGGTATTTCCCTGAGGGATTATAAGGCTGAGTACCTTTCCTACTGTTTATTAGGCATTTCAATATTTTTTGCTAGGAAATGCCTGTTCAAGTCTTTGAATAAATTTTCTATTAGTTAGTGTGAAAGTTTCTAGTACTTTGTAAGGGGTACTTTATATAATCTGGACACAATACTTTTGTCCTTTATATGTATTATACATATCTTTTCCCATTCTGTGGTTTGCTTTCTCAGTATTGTAATGGTGAATTTTGATAAAGAAAGTTGTAATTTTTAATGTAGTCAAATTTATCGGTATTTTTCAATTATTTCTAGTACTTAAAATTATATTAGAAATTCTTATTTGTTATAAAGAAAATTAGAAAAGTCACGATAGTCCATTTCATTTAAGGTATTACATTTTTGTTTTTAAACTATACAAAATATATTTCTGAATTTATTTTAGATACATTTCTGTAAAAGATAAGGAGAAATAGAATATGACTATTTCGACTCTATAGAATAAATAATTTATGCACAAATTTCAAGTATGAGTTTTTATTTTTAATTTTATATATATATATTTATATAAATAATCACATATTTATGAGGAAAAGTCTTTAAATACCTCCAAAAATTTGGAACGACCTTCAGTACTTCAATGTATTTTAAAATAAATGTGCTTTTATGTCAAATTCGTGAATAATATTCTTGAAATTTCTTCAAAGAATGTCAAGTAATAAGCCCTTAGTTTTGATGTGGGTTTGTTACTTCAAGTGTTTACTGTGTCTTTGAACTACTGAAATATAACAGAAATCTGAGAGTGTACAAATGTTATGCTAATCAATACTAAGACATTTAAATTTGGAATAAACATGTAAAAATTGTAAAGTGTAAAATAAATGTGCTAGTAAGTCTAGTAAGGACTTTCCCAAATATTTGAGTGGGAAGGCCCTTTCTCCTTTCATTCCTGGAAATGACTGTAACATTGTTTATTTCCTTTATTGCCTTAAACTGATCAACTCCAAGGAATATCTGTAAGTCCCTCCTATGGTTTGATTATCACCTGCTTTTGAAGATTTTTAATTTACACTTGATATTAAGATATTTGAGGCTCTATTTATTTATTTTCTTCTTGTGTATATTGGGGATTTGTTTCCTATTCACAAAGAGGAAAACACATTTATACTGGAAAATAAATTGTTTCTTTAATATAACAAATATTACAAAGGTTTGAAGCGACTCTGCAGAGACTCTCAGAGTCCATTCTTGTTCCTCAAAGCAGGGATAGTAGAGGTTTGAGGAAGTAGGCACTCACTGAATTCCTGTGGAATGAAATATATTGAATATACTAAGCCCTTGATTCCAGAGAGTCTATATCATATTGTTAAACCGTAAATGGTATTACAGTACGAAAATCTCTAGAAAGACTGGTACATTTCTTATTTCCTCAGAAAAAAGTGATACTCCCTCCATATAAATTAGGATGTGTAGTCACTTCCAGGAAATAATTTAATTCAGCTATGTCATGAGTTACCACGTTTTTTATCTTACCAATGCAAACTCATTTTATTAGTTGAAATTCAAATTAGTGGATAGATAATACTAGAAAATGTGATGACACCAAATTCAACAATTATTTATTATGTTTACTGTGTTAAAATATTGGCAAAGCAATATATTTGAAGTTACTATTACACACACATTTATTAATATACACTCACCTTCACAGTGTTTATTATAATCATATAACAATATTACCTCAATAAATGGTCATTTATTGATTGATATTTTGAAAAGAGCTTTACTGGGGAGAAGAGATTACAAAAATCAGTGTATTGAGCAATTGTATGTAGGTATTCTAACCCTCCAATCCACAAAATAGATATGAGAGCTGGAATAAGCAGTACATATTGAGAAGGGGTGTGGTACCTAGGAGAAAGCAATAGTTCAAGAGCTCGGAAAAAAACAAAACAACTATGAGGTATGTTCAGAAAGGAGGAAGAATGTGTGGTAGCTAGATTGCGAGATGATGTTTTATTCAAGACACAATACAAACTGTTGGTGTCAGATGCAAGTTGAGACTGCAGATTCTTTTGTGCTGTATAAAAACTTTTCTTCTCCCTGTTTAGTTGTCATCATTAAGTTTTGTCCCAGAAGACTGAAATTGTCTTCACCCACTTGGATATGTTTTCTTACTCTTATCAGTTCTAATTACATTCAAAATGCACATTCTTCGCAATTTACAATAGAATTTATGTTTACTCTATTTTCTGAAGTTAAAAAAGTTAAACATTTAGTAAAGTTTAATCATTTATTTTATGACACTTATGGTTAGTCCAAAAACAGGCAGTCCCACATGTATTTCTGCTCCGTAAACTTAAGAGCAGTGTCTCAGGAATGGCAAGCAGCCATGCAGCCCTTCAATCTAAAGAAAACACTTTGGAGCCACAGATTTGTTAAAGATTTGCAGGCTCTCAAAAGTCAAGGCTGTTTTAATGACCCTGTATTGTAGAAAAATATACTGTTACACATGCCTCCATACCACAAGAGTTAAAGATTTTTTTCAATGAAAATATCTCTTAGAGGAAACTGAATTAAGTAACTATCGTCAGATATAAAATTTACCCTCATATGAGTGCATGTTAACCACAAGAGAGTAACTTCTAAAAATTATATGAAAATAAGACACTTCTCAGTAAATCTGATGTGTGTAAGTGGAGGTCAATATAATAAGGAACATATAATCTCTAATTTTGAAAATTCATTTTCAACATAATATCAAATTAATTACATTTTATGAGGATTTTCTTTTACATAAAAACTATATTCTTGAGGATTACTGTTTACATTTCAAGTAACAGAATAAAAAGTACTACAGACTCAAGTGAGAGAAACCTTCTGTTTTTGCCAAACTGTAACAAACCCAATTTTCCAGTGACAGGCAAGCCTAAATTGCATTTCCGAGTTTGTCCGATTGGCAGATATTTGTTATTCAGAGCATATCAATCTCAAAGGCAAAATATATAAAATGAACATACAAGGTTACTACAAATGAACATATGTTAAAAAAAATGAACATATATTAAAATAAAACAACACACATGTAAAGGGAAAATCTAATTTCAGAACAAAGGTATCTTTTTTTCCTTCAGGATCTCCTTTAAAACTCTAAAGAACAAACTGTCCTTTGCAAGTTCTTTGAACCAAAGATGATCTTGAAGGAAGAATGTACAAAGAAAATTAACATCATTTGTAGAATAAAAAAGTTAGTATGTTTATAATATTTCTACTTGCACATATGCAGTTCCTCTTTTCTTTTATGTTTAAATCTTTTAATCCTGCAGTCCCCAATCCCTGGGCCATGGACGGGTACCAGTCCGTGGCCTGTTAGGAACCAGGCCTGACGCAGGGGGTGAGCAGCAGGTGAGCAGGCAAAGCTTCCTCTACATTCACAGCCGTTCCCCATCACTCACATCACTGCCTGAGCCCTGCCTCCTGTCAGATCAGCAGTGGCATTAGATTCTCTTAAGAACGTGAACCCCAGTGTAAACTGCATATGTGAGAGATCTAGGTTCCACACTCTTTATCAGAATCTAATGCCTGATGATCTGAGGTGGAGCTGAGGAGGTGATGCTAGTGCTGGGGAGCAGCTGAAAATACAGATTATCATTAGCAGAGAGGTTTGCTGATGAGACTATAATATGGTTTGCACAGAGACCATAATAAATCAATTGCTTGCAGATTCATATCAAAACCCTATCAGGGAGAGGCAAGTGACAATTAAGCTGCATCTGCTGGTAGGTGTTATAGCGGTAAGTGAGCATCTTACTTCAGTTGTAAAGGGGCAGGCTTTAAGTCAGAATCCAACACTTGTTTAAGTCCGTGCATAGCCCACCTATTATTTTATTTACCACTTCCATCTGCACCTTTTTCCTACACTACACACTTGTCTCAGGGACAGTTTTGGTAAGCCCACAAGCTAACCCTAGCAAAAACAAGTAAAAAACAAATGTCGCTAGAGAACTTCTTTGAAAAGGGGGGAAAGACCCAATGATGAGACAGCAGGGACTCTAAGAATTCCAACAAAATGAAAGCTGCATTTAAAAGAAAATACCAAGCGTCCTATTTAAATTACAGGTTCAGTGCAACAGGTAATGCACATTCTCCAAGCCCATTTTGTATAATATGTGGCTACCGGCTATCCGACAAGCCACGAAACCCTCAAAACTGCTTCACCATGTGGAGACCCAGCACTCTGCACTAAAAGACAAGCCTTTGGAGTTTTTCAAAAAAAAACAAACATGAAGAACAGAAGAAATTATTAAAGGCCGTGACTTCATCAAGTGTGTCTGCACTGAGAGCATCATTCTTAGTGGCTAACCACAGTGCTAACGCTAAGTAGCCCTTTATTATAGGCTAGGAGTTGATCCTGTCAGCTGCTAAGGACATTTACCATTAACTTTTAAAAGAATCTGCAGTTCAAAAGGTGGCACATGTTCCTCTTTCAGCTACCACTATAACTATAACTAGATGAACTGATGAAATAGCAGAGGATATTGAGGCACAATTGTTAGAGAGGATTAATGAGTCACTGTGGTACATGATCCAGGTTGACAAGTCTATTGCTGTTGACAAGGCAAAAATGCTTGTTTTTGTGAGGTATGGTTTTCAGGAGGATGTGCATGGGGATATGTTATGTGCACTTTTGTTGCCAGCCAACAGCATAGCTGCAGAGCTATTCAAGTCTTTGAATGATTACATATCAGGAAAACTGAATTGGTCATTTTGTGTTGGTATATGCACTAATGGAGCAGCTACTATGACTGGACGGCTTTCTGGTTTGACTACTTGTGGCAAGGAGGTTGCTTCTGAATGTGGGTGTACACATTGTGTCATCCACAGAGAAATTCTGGCTAGCAGGAAAATGTCACCTGAACTAAACAATGTTTTGCAGGATGTGATTAAAATTATCAACCACAATAAAGTACGTGCCCTTAACGTCTGTTCATATAGCTCTTTGAGGAGATGGACGCAGAGCACACACGTCTTCTCTTATACACAGAAGTGAGATGGCTTTCTAAAGGTAGATCACTGGCTGGAGTTTCTGAGTTACGAGAGCCACTTCAGAGATTTCTTTGAGAAAACAGTCACCACTGGCATCACATTTCAGTGACGCGGAATGGGTCGCAAAACTTGCTTACTTGTGTGACATATTCAACCTGCTCGGTGAACTCAATCTGTCACTTCAGGGGAGAACACAACTGCATTCAAGCTGGCAGCTAAAGTGGCTGCATTCGAAGACAAACTGGAATTATGGGGGCAATGAGTAAACATGGGGATTTTTGACATGTTTCAAACATTAGAGGAAATTTTGAAAGAGGCTGAGCCAGGACCTTCTTTCTCCCAGCTGATGCATGATCACCTATCTCAGCTTTCAAAAGAGTTTGAACATTACTGCCCAACCACAAAAGACCCCCGAATGGGAAGGAATGGATCCGCAACCCATTTGTGAATAAGCCAGGTGAATCGACTTTGTCATTACTAGAAGAGGATTAACTGCTTGAAATCGCAAATGACAGTGGCCTTAAAAGTATGTTTGAGACAATTTCAAACCTCCTTACATTCTGGATTAAAGTCAAGGTGAAATATCCTAAGATTTCCACAAAAGCACTGGACAGTCTGCTTATATTTCCAACATCCTATCTTTGTGGAGCACGGTTTTCTGCAGTGACAGCAACCAAAACAAGATTATGAAGTAGATTGAACATAAACATTGCACTTTGAGTGTCTCTCATCACCCCTAGATGGGATCATCTAGTTGCAGGAAAACAAGGTCAGGGCTCCCACTGATTCTGCATTATGGTGAGTTGTATCTTTATTTCATTATATATTACAATGTAATAACAGAAATAAAATGCACAATAAATGTAATGTGCTCAAATCATCCCAAACCCATCCCTCCCCCCTCAACCCAGTCTGTGGAAAAATTGTCTTCCATGAAACTGGTCCCTGGTGCCAAAAAGGTTGGGGACTGCTGGTCTATAGGACATCCAAAAAGAGCTGTGCAATAGGCAGTTGCATGGGTCATAAGTTCCAGAGGAAAAAATCCAGAATGAAATATTAGGTTGAATGTCAATCAGAATATAATGTTTTAATAAAAATAAAGTTATGAATAAGCTTACACATAAAGCCTCTTTATATTAATGAAAGATAAAATTCTAGGGAAATTCTTGGATAATACACCACTATAATGAACAGGTATAGAAAGAGAAGTCTCAGGCCAGGCGCGGTGGCTCACACCTGTAATCCCAGCACTCTAGGAAGCCGAGGTGGGCGGATTGTTTGAGATCAGGAGTTTGAAACCAACCTGAGCAAGAGCGAGACCCCATCTCTACTAAAAATAGAAAGAAATTAATCAGACAACTACAAATATATAGAAAAAATTAGCTGGGCATGGTGTCACATGCCTGTAGTCCCAGCTACTCAGGAGGCTGAGGCAGGAGGATCACTTGAGTCCAGGAGTTTGAGGTTGCTGTGAGCTAGGCTGACGCCACAGCACTCTAGCCCAGGCAACACGGTGAGACTCTGTCTCAAAAAAAAAAAAAAAAAAAATTATTAAAAAAAAAAAAGAAAGAGAAGTCTCAAAACAGATTGGGAAGTGGTATTCAAAAATTGAGAGGCAAACCAGATTCGAAAAGGAAAAAAGAAATGTCCAATAGCAGCAGTGGAGCTTATCACAACAGCAGAGAAGTGTCCCAAGGAAGTCAATAGTAATCTTGGTGATAAATATTTCCTTGGAAAGTATCCAGTTTACAGAGTAGCGAGACAACAAGTAATTATAGACATTAAAGATCATCAAGGGCTAAAAACTAAATCTTTTGGAAAGTTTTCAATGAGTGGAAGAAACAGGTTATGTAGTACTGGAGGTAGCCATGTAGTAAAGTGATGTTTTCTTTGTCAATGGGAGAGATTTAAGTTTGTATAAATGAAAGGAACCAGTGAATAGAAAAAATTTAAAATAAGGGAAATGGCATAATCAATTAGCCATAGTGTCAGAAAAATGAAAGGGAGTATGAAGTGTAAATGGAATCAATAGCCATAGGAACTAGGAAAATAATGTGTTATATTGTAACAAGAAGGAATGAGGAAGGGATGGCTCTAGACCCTACATTTTTAGATTTCATATCAAGGTATTGAGTGATTTTCCATCTTTTTGTGTCTATGTTTGGTGTGTAAGGAGGAGCTGAAATCTTTTCAAAAGGAAGAAATCTTGGTATGCCTGGGATTGAGATGATGGGGAAAGTTTGAAATAGTCATCGTGTTTGGGAGAGAGCTTATGTAGGAAAGGGAGGAATGGCTACAGTAAGGGCGTAGTGGACATTAAAAACATGAATGTCAAGATTTGAAATAAAATATTCTTTTCTAATAAAATCCAGCAAACCGAGTGCGTGTACAGAGAAGGCTGAGGGCATAGATTAATTTTTGACTGGACTGTAGCAGTTGGGTGTTATTAAAATGTATTATACTTTTTTGATGCACATCTTAGAAGACACTGGCAGTGGTTGCTGTACCCAGTCCAGTTCTAGGACATACTGATAAATTTTCACTTGCTGAAGGAGAATCCCTAACCGATTCTGAAGGATTTCTCTTGGCTTCAATGTTTTCCTAAGAATAGTTAATCTCTAGCAGTAGAGCAGCTTTGATGTTGCCTGGAGGACAAACTGTCTAAACAGGCTAATTTGCTTAGCTTGCCAATCGTACTTTCTGTCCCCCAAAAATCTGGATTGGTGGAATGGCAGAAATATGGTTGTTTTGTTCACAGTAGTAGCAGAACAATGTCCATTCAAGGATAGGAGTACACCAAGCATATATATGTATGTGTGTATATATACACACACATATTAATATCTTTATATTTTTAATAAAGAAAAAAAATTCAAAGTAGAAAAAAACGTCTACCGAACAGAATATCAGGTTTAGGACCAGTAGCTTCTGCAGAGGTAAAAATAGAGACAATTTGAAAAAGAATCAAGTAACAATGATGCTGGGGTTCCAAAAGGACAACCCTCTTCCTAAAGTCACATTAGATCATTAACAATGTCCTGGGATCAATTTATGTAATATGTATTCTCTCTGTGAGGCCTGGTTGTATAGTCTGAATTCTGGCCATGTGGCTGAGATTTCTGTTTGCTTTTTATCTAGAATTTCAGTACGAAATTCTAGTACTGGGACAAAAATGAATATGCCCTATTTTTAAAACTGAAAACAATTTTCCACCTATTTCTCCTTTCTCTCTCAGTTAATTGAATCAAAAAGGCATTAAAGTACTTTCTGTTTCCACTGAGCGGGGATTGGAATGTAGATTATGAAGAACAATATTCCTAATATTCTAAGAAAAGCCAGACGAATAGCAAGTTCATGACTTTTCTTGACTCCATCAGAGTATTGAGGTCACACAGCAACTGACTGGCCAAAAAGTCAATGTAAGACACTCACCAGCAAGGAATGACTAGATGTGAGGCCTAGATTTGTTGGGAAAATATAATTAAAGACAAAATCTCCCCCCAACCCGGAAAACCTCTCCACAAAGGTAAATGAGAAAGAAAAGAATGTTATTATTAACTAAGCATTAGACCAGAATTTGATATTAATCACAGGCAAGCTGCCAAGAGATTGCAAAGACAGAAAGAAATTTCAACCTTTATAAAGGCAAGCAGATTCAACTCATTATATACATGTTCTCAAGATAAACAATAACTGGTCCCCAAATAAGAAGACTTGACAGTGCCATTTGTTTTACGTAGTTCATCCTAAATTAATTTGGTGGTTGGGTGGGAATCTGTTTTAGCTGATTATCATTATTGGAAGGAAAAATAAATTTCTCATATCTTTATGAAGGAGATCCCTTTCTGAAGTTAGATTCCTATGCTCCAGAAACTGGGAGAGAGAAACTCTATCTTCCTTGGTAACTACATTTCAAAAAGATGGTTCTGAGGTCCTTGAGAAAAACATTCCTGGATCATAAAGCTGGCAAAAGGCTTATTTAGCCTTTAAAAGGATTTAAACACATTTCAAAGAGACACAGAAATAACTTGCAATTACAAGTTTTCTAAAGTAAATGCTCTAAAAAAAACAGAGCGAAGGTCTCTTGTCTTGTTTTCGACAGGGAGAATTATATCTTTTATTTTTAAATTTTATTTGCTTTTATCCTTTCCTGGGAAAGACACAGCTGGATTTAGCCAGAGTAGTTGCAGAAATGGTAGAGGTCAAGTATTCACTGATAAAAGAGGATAAAACCTCTGGGTTTCTCAAATACAGAGGGATTCTGAACTTCCTTGCAGGCTTTTCCTTCCCAAACCCCACTGACTGCTCACGTAAAAGACTGGATGAGTTCTGAGAAAGTCCCCTCATGGTGCTAGCCAGGGGGAAAGAGCAGTCACATCAGGAGGGGCACACAACTGTCCTGAAATCCCCTGCCCTATCATCCTTATTGAACAGAATCCTTATTTTATGGGGAGAATGGCAAAAAACAATGTTGGCTTTAGGACAATGCTGAACATTCATTACGGATAGGACAAGAACCAGAAATATAAAGCATAACCCTCTACCTCTGGGGATAAAGTAAGAATAGTACAAGGGCTCAGAACTTTATGCAAGGGAGAAAAACTCAGAAGGTGACAATCCTGAGATTCAAGAACATGACGCATGCTCAAGACCAAGCTTTAATTAGAGTAACAGAGAATGTCCATCCATAGCATCTGGCTAACAAGTCTCCAAGTAATGTGCAGTGCTACAGGAGACTCAGAGTCTCACCGTGATGGGAAGACATAAAGCTGAGGGTAGAGTATGCAATGGGAAAAAATGAAACTTTCTGGTAAATCATCCCCTACCTTAAACACAGGAATCATTCTGAGATTTTAAGAGACACTAAGAAATCATCAGAACCAAACTGAACTTTGAAATAGGGGTGTGAATTGTCAGACATGTAATTTAAAATACCTGTTATTTATATATTAAAGTCTCTTATAGGAAAAGGAAGACATATACAAAATCAGTTGGGCAATTTCAGGAGGGATATGGAAAATATAACAAAGAATCATATGGAAATGGCAAGGGAAAAAAAAAAAAAAAAACCCTCTATGACAGCCAGAAAAAAAGCCTTCAGTGGACTTAGCAGTAGACTGACACAGCTGAGCAAGAATCAGTGCACATGGAGGTAGGTCAGAAGGAATTACCCGCACTGGAAAACAAAGAAAAGAGATTGAACAAAAGAACAGAACATCCTAAACCAGTGGAACAATATCAACCCATTTAACTTAAGTGAAACTTAAATCTCTAAAGGAGAAAGAGAAAATAAGGTTGAAGAAATATTTGAAAAAGAAATAACTGAAAGTGTTCCCAAATTACTGACAGCAGACTCAAAAAGCTCACAGAACACTTAATAGTGCTAATAGCAATTAACCAATCAATTAGTCAGATAGCTAGATTAAATCCATACCAAATCTTATCATATCTGAACTGCTAAAAACAAAAGATACAGCATAGGATTACTATTTTTTTTCTGTTCCATCTGTCCTTTGCTCTTTAAAATTATACTTTTTTAAAACGCAATGAAATGATTAGTGTTAAATACTGTGAAGAAAGTTAGCTACAGGTGTTCTTTCCTGAGAATAATTGTGCTAAATTTGGAATTGCTTACCTAATTATTTTAACAGATTTCCAAATAATATACTTCGTATCTAGTTTTGAATGATACTACAGTGAAGCAGTACCATGGTAGTGCAACAGGACATATGTACAACTTTAGGAAAGTCATAACTAGGACAGACCAATAGGCAATTCTAAACTTCATTCTGGCTTCTTGGCTGAGAATGACTTCTAGGTTGGCCCTTCTCTATTCATTAAAGTAAACAGAGGAAATAATCTAGCGAGGGAAATAGTAATTAATGACTTGTAATTAGGAACAGACTATTTATCACTTTGATCATGTGTGACATATCTAAACTAGATTTTATGGGATTAGATGATAATAATTGCTCTTTCTTGGTAATTATTTAAAATGAAAGGCAAATCCTACTTAAAGGCTAAGTGGTATTCAAAAATCTTATTACACAGTTATAATAGAAAATAAAATCAACCTAAAATTTATGTGAAACCACAAATGACCCAGAATAGCCAAAGCCATCCTGAGTTAAAAGAACAAAACTGGAGGAATCATATTATCCAACTTCAAACTACAGAGTTGTAGTTACCAAAACAGCATGATACTGGCGTAAAAACAGACACATAGACCAATGGAA
The DNA here is from genome assembly GCA_963575035.1 of Avahi laniger. Lineage (NCBI taxonomy): Eukaryota > Metazoa > Chordata > Mammalia > Primates > Indriidae > Avahi > Avahi laniger. Next base: position 106,499 of record CAUYSK010037418.1, read on the forward strand.
TACAATAGAGAATCCAGAAATAAAGGCACTCATCTATAGTGAACCTAAGTTTGAAAAAATTACCAAGAACATACATTGGGAAAAGGACAGTCTCTTTAGTAAATGGTGTGGGGAAAACTGGACATCCATATGCAGAAGAATTAAACTAGACC